>JAFNEN010000683.1:0-228935 GCA_019343175.1 Oedothorax gibbosus | reverse complement strand
AAATTGCTAAATTTTAAAAATAAAACTAGTTTAAGTTAGTTTCACTATACTATCTGTAATATGTAAAATTTAAATTTTTTTCCCGACAAAACTTATAAATTGTCTTTTAGGGACGATTTAAGCGATTTGACATAGTTTACTACTATCGAAGACTTTCCGAAATCTCAAATGCATGATAAGTTTAAGCGTAACTGTCATTAATAACTAGTTTGATTATAGATTTTATGCAATTTAAATTTTCCTAAAAAGCATATGGGGTATATTACTCAAGATATTTAAATTCCATTTACCATTACTATTTAACTCTAAAAAAAATAGACAAATGCCAATGACTATGCAACACTGCTATAATATGAAAAATAATCACATTTACTATTTTCAGCTTTGTAGATTTAAAAACCAAGATGCTTTTAACCCTTTAAGCTTCACTCGCGTGGATTAGGGCGGATATACGTCATTAAGGGCGTAGGGTAGTTGAGAGTTTAGTTTGAAGATCATCGAACTAATAAGGGTTTAGTTTTGGCAGATAAAGCTACAAGGGTCGCTGGGATCAACAGGTTCAGTAATGAGTAGTTCGTTGATAGGTAAACTTCCAAGTCTTTAAGAGCAAAAGATTACCGACACTAGCAAGTCATAAAAAAATTGTACATGATTGAAACTGAATACAGAGCCGGCCTTTGTTGGCATTAGTTTCATGAATAGAATAGCCCTCGTGCAGCTCTAGTGAAACGTTAATTTCAACTCGATTACAATGAATAGAACGTCTGAGGTAACTACTAATGGTTTAAGGCTATTTACGAGGATACTTGCTATTCAAAACAAACCTCTACGAAAGATCCCGAGCCATCAATATCTCAAACGCTTTCTACTAATGGCCTCTAAGCGCAAAAGGCAGACACAAGTCATGAAGAGCGACGCATTTCAAATCCGCCCAACTACTCCACTGGTTTTTGGTAAATGCACCGAATACGATAGACTTTTGGCAAAGGGCCTCGAAACTCAGAAACGTGGTTAAGCGATGATCGTTTGCAAGGGTAGTCCCTAGCTCTAGATCGGAAACATTGAACTATCGTGTATATTGTCCCAAGTATCAAATATAATCAATTTGCGTATGATATGGAAGCGATTCTAGCACAGAAGTTTAATACTCTTTGAGTAACCAAATTATTGGAATTATTTATGTTAAACATTTTTGGGAAAAACTAATAGTTAGTTGCGGCACATTAAAATGTGTGGCTGACTGCAAGAAATTACCAGCATTTAAAAACAGAAGTTATAAACAAGAGTTTAAACCACCGAATATAAATTGGAACTTGTGTACGAGTTCTATACTTATTGATATCAAGACAAAGTTTTAATGAATACTACAATTTATAAACAGCATTTTATTTACCAACTACTGAAGTGGTAGCTCTAGTGCGACAATTCCAACTAAACTAAATTAAATGTCAAAGGAAGTTATTTTAATTTTAAGTTTTACTATCATCTTCACTTTAGCAGAAGAATTCGTATGTTCTTACCGCTGTTATGTTAGGAGCATACGCTTCAGGTTCAAGTTAAACAGTCGATTAAAATTTTACAGTATAAAATTAGTCCCAATAGTTTGTATACAATGAGCTATTGAATCGACCGACACATTAGACTTAATAATTTCCCAATTTTAAAAGTTCGGATAATTTAGTATGCATTGCATAACCCTTTCAAACCAGTGTCTTAAAAAGGAACCGTAGTAATTTAGGCATTTGTATTAAAACAAGAATTCTTTTAAAATTATAACTGGCCGTGTTTCAGGGCGAATAACTAGGTAATTTTTACTTAAAGTAACTGTAGAAGTTCAGATGCTGCCAGTGGCGTTTAGTAAGATAAGGTATAGTTGACCGAAACTCAGTAAAGTTATTATAACTGAAGACTGGCGTACACTATTCCTAAAAATTCGAGGATAAATTTAGTTAATTTTATGCAAAACATATCAAGTAGGATGACGCAGAACCAAGTATTGTTTTTAAAGAATAAAAGTATAAACTGCCTGAAAATGTTAAAGATTGGAATGATTTGAATAATTACCCAGTAGATTAGAGTTTTTTTACACTTAATGAATTCATTACCTCAACTTTAAAGCTATTAATTTTACCTGCACTACTAAAGTGCCAGGGTTTTAAAATCTGGATATTTTAGTGGGTTTCACAACTTTAATTTATCAAGTTACATTCATTATTTAGTGCTAAAATCTATTGCAAACATGGAATTTTTTTTTAACAATCACCGCATTAACCAAGAGTTATTTGACGGGTCACTTAATTTTAAGCCGCTGTCAAGTGAAGATTTTAAAAATTTAGGTCAATTAGCAAAAGTTGGTTTGTTAACCGAGCTTGACGTTTACTGTTAAAATATTTTGAAACAACCTCAAGTTGCGTATTTTAGTGCAAAGGTAGGATTATTTTCAGAATACTGACATTAGATCGAAGTTTTGATTTCTTAATACCTTATCCTTTGCGCAAAATTTAAAGTCAGCCGTTTTAAGCCTTTAGATTTGGTTTACAACATTCAAATTAACAGCTTACTCATTAACATTTCAATCGCATTAAAAAAAACTTAGATTTTACCGAATTTCGTTTTACCTTACAAATAAAAATGTATACAGATGAAACTTTGGAATTCGGGAAATTAGTTACTTTGTGCCATAGGTACTTATCTTTGGTATTTAAATAGACGCAAGTATTAAAAGATGACATGATTTGGATAGTATATTTCAATATTGGCCAAACTTTATTTTAGCCAGAAGAAAATCCAAGATGTGAGCTACTTTGATTTATTCAAGCAGCTCTTAAGTATTTTGAATGCAGATGATTTTAGATATAGTAACGACCTCGAGCGTTTGCAAAGGAAATGAATCACCTTTGAACGCGAAAGCTACTGCCGGCATGTGAAAAAAATACGACCTATAGAACACTCGATTTAGTAACCAACTAAAATAGTCTGCAGCTTTATCGTGTTATCATGCCCAACTATAATATAAATCATTTTCCAAGTTTTATATTAAGAAATCTTCGGCTGACAGAGTTATTAAAAATTTGTAGATAAGTACCGATGACAATACAACTGCTGTCGTTTAGAAAAGATTGACGTTCAAGGTGTTTAACAAATGAATAGTAGGCAAATTAAAATACGCATTTAAATTTTGTCCTGCGTTTAACTACGGCCTTCATTTTTGAACTCGTAACAAACCTCAACCAGCATGTAATCGCGTATTTAGTTGAAGCTAGGCGCGTATTTAGTTGAAGCTAGGCGCGTATTTAGTTGAAGCTAGGCGCGTATTTAGTTGAAGCTAGATTACGAGTTTCTGTAAACATTACTACACTAATATTAGAACAGGCTGTTAACATTGTGGCGATTCTAGTTTTGAGATTAATAACGATGAGTCAATGTAAATGTAACAGAAATTCCGAATTTGAAATTTAACCGAATTTCACAACGTACTAGATTGATTTCGGTTGAAATAAAATTGCTTTAGAGGTACTACAGAACCATCGACTTAAAGTTCGGTTAAATGTTCTAGTGCGACCACCGCGAAGACTCTGAATACTCTTCAAATAGATTTTATTTACGATACTCTGCAAATTCTTTAACTTTCTACGTCATCCTATAGATATACAATTGCGATAATGGAGTAAAATTGAAATATATAAAAAGATTCTCTATTTGTGTAGTGAAATTACCAAGTTACTAAAATGTAATTGCATCGTTGAAATTCCCCGTTTATTATACGGAAACCAATTTAGTCTCATTTATCCATTGATATAGTATTGAAATAGATATTTCCCTTTTTAAGAATAAACTAAAATTTACGGAATCTAAAATTTCAAAAGGATTCCTTGGTACACCGCATGTTGTAAAGTTTTAATTTGAAGTAAAAACGCAGCACTGTTGGAGATTGCCGATTTAAGGAACAATCCATGAATACTAGATAGTCCGTTTTGGTTTAATTAAGTCTCGTTACCAGCCACACAAATATAACAATACCACCGATTTAGAGTTCATTTCGCACCTTACATAGACGCAAGCAGAAATTGCCATGTTCGACCCTTGAGATATCAAAAAACAATTTTGCCTCTTTATCGCCATAATTGTTCCCAATGCATTCGAATATAAAGCCCTTGTTCCAAGTTTGTTTGGTGGAAGTAATAGTTTAGAGCTACTTTAGTTTTCAATTCGGAGTCAAGTTGACGATTCAGTTTGACGTATACCAAACCTTAATAGTAAGCAAGTTTTTAATTGGGATTAAAGGGCGCTCATAAGCAAAATTCCTTTATTAAAGTTTATACAAACAAGTCAATGAGTAGTTAGTTTCACACGGGAAATAACCCTAGTAACGCTAAGTTCTTGAATAAGGCCGCCTTTGAATTTACGATGTACCAAGCAAGAGACTTGTCGACGGACCATTTAATTGTAAATCGCTGTCAAGCGACTTGTTAAGTACTTGTAACTGGCCTGCACCCATGTTAAAATTACTTTCCGATAGAGGAAGCAGCGAAAAGGCAGTTATTCTTTTTACCACTTACTAGAAAATAAGCCCCAACTAATCATAAACCTCCTTGAAAGCTAATCGTTAATACTTTCATTTATATAAAGTTACTCTAAATTTGTTTTTACCCAATTGAAACATCGAATATCAGAAAATGCTACAGTCTTAACCCTTTAACCTCTAAAACGGGCCGGGCGGCCGCACTAGTAAAGATTCGATAATGCTATTCCTATAACAAGATACGCGGAAACAAAGTACTTACGTAGCAAGAGTGTTAAATAGTGCAGAATTGCATTAAATCATACTCTAAATGTCTCATTAGCCACAATAAACTTTGTTCCAAAGTTGAAATCGGTTCCAAAACTTGAAAGTAATTAGAAAACCATGAATTGAAACCACTGAAACGCAATCGGGAAAACTTGTCATTTAAATTCATTCATATACTTACCGATTTATCCTTCAATATGAAAATTTTATTAGGACGATATCACACTGGAGCAACCAACTAATCCCGAATCTTGCTTGTACAATAATTTTGCCCTTTTACCAAAAGCGGTTATAACCCTCGACTTTAGACGCTCGCGAATCCGTGGGGGGGGGGGGGGGCAATTTGCTTGCAGATTAATAGTTCACTTATATGCTATTTGATTTAAAGCGTATCGAAATTTAACTTAGAGTACAAACAGTACCTTCGTATTTTCTTTTGCTGTGTCGATGTAGATCCGTTTTACTCGGACGATGTAGATCCAAGGGTAGATTTTGAAGTCGATGTAGATCCAAGCCGATGTAGAGAGCAGCAGACTTGAAGATCCCAATCTATGAAAGAACTATTCTATAGCCAATTCTATTTTATTAGAAAATCTTGAATGACTACCATAGTAAGAACTTTCAAAGTTTAACTATTTTAGACAATAGGTTAAAGAGGGGCAAGTTTTGATACTCGAAATAAACTATACACACTAATAAAACTTAGAAATTAGGATTCGTAATTGAGTTTTTAATTAAGGAGTTAGCAAATAAACACGTAGTTAACAAATAAACACGGAAATGCATTTTATTATATTGCCTATTATCAAATGCTGCAGATAGCGACACTAGACAAATTCAAGGAATTTATAATTTTGCTAGTTACACTGGGGCCTTTTATTTCAAACTTAAGTTATAACTGATGGTTCTAAAGATTAAAAACTTAGTTTTACTTACAAATCCACTTCTGGTCGTCTCAAGCTGGATGTTTGGATGAATCAACCGTTTTCTCTTCACCGCTGATCCGCTTTCGCTTGGAACCGCTCTCGGTCCCAGTACTACACGAACTGTTGGAAAGTGCCACGGCAGGGCGATAAATCTCGTAGGGATAGTGATGTACCAGCAACTTATATTTCCGTCTGTTCCTGTATCAACGAAAAGGCAATGCAAGATTACACAAACCAATTAACACTAATATTACCAGTTTTTTTTTTAAGTCGACTAAAAAGCACAGTACTTACCATGACGTGTAGAGCATAAAAAGCTTTGACATGCGATTCGACGCAAGTGTCATCAATGAAGGTGGACGATGACCGTTGTGATTTTGAACCACGGTCATTAGAAGGATGAACCGGCTAATTCCTTGCAGTAGAAGATATCTATAAAAAGCAAAAACATTTAGCATTTCTAAACTTTTAGCCCAATAAATAATTCTAACGTTAAAGGAAGAAATATCAAGCTAACTACTTACTGTAACAAACGGAGCTGCAGTTAACCGGTCTGTTCAGTTTGGAGACTTGGCCACATTAAATAGCGGGTATACCTGTTTAATAAAAACGTAACCAATTAGTTACTTACTGGGTAACGGTATAAACATTATACAGTTCTTAATTTGGAATTAACCATATACTTAAAGCAATTGCAGTTTTAGGTTTTAAATTGATATCAAGTTTCAAAAGCAATTGTATCATCCAGTTGCGCCATGTGCCAAGTAATTAGAGATAATCCTGCACCTGAAACAGCATATTGCCGAGTAGGTCAAAATCCATTGCAACAAAAAAACTACTCAAACTTGCTAATAACAGTTTAGAACAATCCAACTTAAGGTAACCCTACAACTAAGTACCGAAATTCTTATAGCGTACTGTAACTAAACCATTGAGCTCAACTTCGTACTCGCCTATACTGATTAGGCAAGATGTTTGGAGTGCTTGTATAACATTGAGAATATATTATCTAAAAACTATCATTTAAAAATATCACAGAAAGCAATGTCTTATTTAATACTTACCATAAGTAGAGTTGGTATCAGTGAAAGGCTTCTATCAACGGACCCGAATAGTAGCAAAACTACTACAGCTGGCTACTAAATGCTACCTGCAACGCAAGAACCTACATTAAAGTTTAAATCTGATAATTAAGACTAAAAAAACACCCTAGTGCTACGAACTCTTACATTTACTGAAGCAAATCACGAATTCCAAATAGAACATTTAAAATATTAAGGTTAAGAAAAAAATTTAGACTGGAGATTAATATTTCATAGATATTTCTAAGCCAGCAATAGGTTCTTCTAATAGTTACATTTTAGTCTATTTTTAAGCTAAACTCAGCAGGAAAAGACTAACTAGCGAATCACCAAACCTTTAAAATTGGTTACTGAAAAAAAATTACAAGTCACTGGGAAAAGAATTTGAGTAATGACTTACCTCACATGTCGGAAGAGGCCAGAGTTTAAATTCCAAACCTTATAAGAAACGTGATAAGGCGTGAAATCCCGAATGAAATGTTCTGCAACTTAGCTTACTTTTATAACTATTTACTCCTCCTTTCCTTTATCAATCATTGGCTAGCTCAGGAACGGTAACCCAGTGCGTTACGTAAAATTTACATAACTTCAGAAACTGTGCAGCAATAATATCTTAGGAGGGGGCTTGGTAGCCCAGTTGGTATAGCGTTGGACACGCTTTTAGCCCAGATTGAGTCGCAAGCGTTAGGCGCTGGCTCGATACCGGTGGCAGTCACTACTTTCCTGTAGACGAAAATATGCAGCCAAAATCCAACTAAAATACCCGAGTATACTGGGATAGACATATGCGCTCGTGTAGCTCTAGTGCGACGATAATTCAAACTAAACGAAACATACGGGCTCTTTAAATCTGTGGAGTACAAAGTCCAGACAGCCGTTGTTCTTGCTGCGCAAGTGGTTTAGTTTTTGTGTAGTTCTAGTTCTTGTGGTGTTTTAACCAAGTTCAGTATTTTGGTACTTTTTGAGTTAGGTTATGCAAATTTAGAGTCGGCTAGGTGGGTGCTTTATAAAGGGTTGGTGGGGCCGTAGTGAGCCTAGTGGTCAGCGTCTCGGTCTCGGGATCGGAAGGTCCTGCGATCGAGTCTCGGTACCACTGAAGACCTACCGAGTATATGCGGAGTACGTGCTCCTTAAATCTGTTGGGTCCGAAAGTCCTCTAAGTTCCCATACCAAATCAATACCTCTGGGGGTGACAAGCCAATTCTGGGGATCCTCTAGTTGGCCTCTGTCTCTAAAAATTAGATGGATCCACTTATGTGTGTGTTGTCTGTTGTGTCTGTCTTACTTGACGAAGGTTTATAAGCGGGTCTCTGACCAAGCAAACAAACCTGAATATATATGTCTACCAACCAACAAAGGGTTGGTGATGCGTGTTTTTTTATTTTGTTTGTGTTACGATGAGGTGGACGGGTGGAGTAATATCTGGTGGTTGATGCTGGTTTCCTGGCCCTCTGCAATGGGCTTGCTTCACGTAGTACGGAAAGAAAACAAAACTGCCAATGAAATAGCAGTACGGAGAGCGTGACATCATAAGAAACATTCCCATTGACGGGACGTTGGTTTCCGTGATCCGCCCAGTACTCCACTGCGCCTATGGCCTCCCTTGTGCTTCATGGTTTCGCTGTCGGAGATCGGAATAACAATTTGTAGCATCGACGCTGAGCGTCCTTTCTACACATCGAAGATATAGAAACGTGAATGGGGAAAAGAAGTATAGCTATAAGGGCTGGTCTAAATAAGATGAGGTGGGGGGGGGGGGGGGGTCCTATGACCTAGCAAGCGCTAGTGTGAACGAGGTCAGGGACCATCGATTACCATGTTGGGTCATGATGAATTGTTCGGGGGCGTTTGAATTTCTGCTTCACGAATTGGTCGTAGTCAATTGGTTGGTTGGTAGACATATATTCAGGTTTGTGTGCTTGGTCAGGGACCCGCTTATAAACCTTCGTCAAGTAAGACACACACAACACACATAAGTGACAGATTCTGCCATCTATCGCCACCTCCACAATTTAGACATGTCCCTGAAGGGGAGGGAAATAGTCTCCAGGGACCTGTACCCGTGGGAAACTGCGCCATGACCGCCCACAGGACTTTCGGACCCACAGATTTAACGAGCACGTACTCCGCATATACTCGGTGTCGTCGTCAATTATTTGTATGATGTTATCGCGCTCTGATGCTTCCATGGCGTTGAAATACCTATGTGAGGCAGTTAAGATTGCTGAGTCAATGGGGTCTATGCCCAGATCTTTGTAAATTATCGAATTTCGAACATAACAGGGTTTCGCCGTCTGTTCTTCTGTGCCACCCTATCCTTTTACGAGTCCAATTAGTGCCTCGTCTGCTGCCTGCCACATCGGCTAGTGAGTTGCGTCTAACCACCCTCGTACTTTTAAGACTTTCTTTGTACTTTACAAACTAATTCTAAAAGTTTTATTTTACCTATCATATGTATATATGTTAAATACTCATTGACTTTTTTGTAAACCTTTGTTAATTCTGTGTGTGGTATTTACTTGGGCAGCATGTTTATGTTTACAATACTCTGCCTGGATTTTATTAATGTTTTTAGAGTATCTTTTTTTTCTGTGATAATAATACCCGGAGAAGTTGTCAGCTGGAGTAATTTGTCAAAGTTTTGTAATTAAAGTCTTAAGTAAGGGTAAAGTAAGGGACTTACTACTTAAAGTAAGAGAAAAATACGAACACTTGTCTTTATTCGATGTTACAACACAGCGTTAGCGTACGATGTCGCTCGAGGTTCCATTGGGTGCCTGCTCAGGTGTCGACCTCGTCATTTGACCAGGGTTTTAAATTACGAGGCGTAATTGGCTGTGTTAAAGCTTCTAAAGAAGCCTAAAAATACAGCCGGAAACGATTAAATTGGGGCCGCGGAGAGCCTAGTGGTTAAGGCCTCGTTCTCGGAAGGTCCCGCGATCGAGTCCCGATACCACTGAAGACCCACCGAGTATATGCGGAGTACGTGCTCGTTAAATCTGTGGGTCCGAAAGTCTTATGGGCCGTCATGGCACAGATTCCCACGAGTAGAGGTCCCTGGAGACTATTTCCAGGGACATGTCTAAATTGTGGAGGTGGCGATAGATGGCAGCATCTGACACTTATGTGTGTGTCTGTCTTACTTGACGAAGGTTTATAAGCGGGTCTCGGAGCAATTACACAAACCTGAATATATGTCTACCAACCAGCCAACGATTAAATTACCAGTATCGTAGGGGCGGCTGAATGCTCAGGGAGCTGGCCAGGCAGTCAGAAGGTCCCGGGTTCAAATCCCGGCACATGGGCATGGATATGTGTTTGTCTGTATTTGTAATGAGTACACTGCAACATACGTACTCTTGGAATCTGTGGAGTAAAAAGTCCAGAACAAGTGCACGATGGCGCCACTAGGCGCGTTTGAGCCATCGAATCCATGGAATGCCAAACCCTCCATTAGGGGAAAAAGTGGTCGAGCAGGATTTCTAACCCAAACTCCGCAATCAACCCCCCCTTCGTAAAATAAGGCGTTTACATGGGAACCGGGGGTTGATGACGTAGAAGCGCGGGACATCTGACATTTCTTGACAACTACACTTGAGTAATGTATTAATTGTGACTCGTATATTTAGCTAGCAATACTTTTCTATAAAACCTTCATTTCATAATAATTAGCAATATTTTGATGAGCTATATAAAAATTAAGCTTAAGTTATATAAAAACAAATTGAACAAAAAGTTATATAAATTAAGAGCTTGAGTTATATATAAAATTTAAAAATATATTTAGGATGGTTACATGCTAAGGTGTTTATGTCAAATGTTTTTTCCGAATCCACAGACAAGAAGTCGTAGTATAAGTGGCGGAAACCATGGAATGAAACGCAAACCCTCCTAGATTGGAGGGTTTGCGAAACCCCCCAATGAACCCTGCAATTACCGGTTCTGCCGGGGCGAAAAATCCCCAAGAGGGTAGAATTGCGGAGTTTGCTCTTCATTCCATGGATTCGATGGCTCATGTAAACGCGCCTACTGGTATGCTTTGGGTGCTCAAGTCGACGTCGTCATTTGACCAGGGTCTAAATTACGAGGCGTAATTGGCTGTTTTAAAGCTCCATGGAGGCTAGGTAGGTAGGTAGGTTTGGATTATCGTCGCACTAGAGCTAAACGAGGGCTATTGGCGACGGTTGTCGTAATTTAGAACTACAGTCAAGTGACGAGCCGACACCTGAGTAGGCAACCAACGCAACAGTTAAGGGCGACATCGTACACAACGTTCCATGGAGGCTAGGAATAGACAGCTGGAAAACGTATATCCTAACCTAACCATCGTCGGTCGAATGACAAAACCACGAATGTGCAAATTCTAGGGATAGGCGATTTTTGTAAACGATAAGCTTATCTGTACTGACCACATCACTACCGCGGATTGATAAACCGCCGAACCGGGGTTCGAACCACGGACCATTACATCATGAGCCCAACACCCTCCTAACTAAGCTCTTTCGACGCAAGGAGTTTCCACAACCAGTTGAAATGCTTGGTTGGAAAAACAGAAATTATTTTTTACTTAAAACAGATTATTTTTACAGATAGAAACTGTTAAAAGAAAGTAGCAGTAATTTTCTGTGAATGTTTTTTTTCCTGAAGAATTAAGATTTATTTCCGGTGCATTATCCGTAAAAAAAAATACTATTGTTAGCACTTAGTCGCACTAGACTTTGCTATTTACCAATCCAAAATAGGAGTTTGCTACCAAAGAATTACCAAACGTATTAGCTTTTCTAGATTAAAACTAAGTTTGAGAAGAAAAAAAAATCACAGAGGAAAGTTGTACCAGGAAAAAGTTACCAACATATATTTTTTGGGCTGTTGTACATCATAGTTGATCTTTTTGAGCTGATCAACTAGGTTCATCAACATTTGTTGAGTGAATATCACGGAAATATGACTAAGAAGCAATCTTTATATTAAGTTGGTTTGTTAAGAGCTCTACTCAGGAATGGCAGATTTGTATAATATTAACCATTTTGGCTATTTTTGGGAAGTATATTTTTCAGAGCTTTGAGGTATAGGTACTATAAATTAATTACATGATTAATTTAAATAAAAAATGAAAGAAATTAAGAGAAAATTAAATATGAAATTATTTATAAATTAAATGATTTTTTTAGTACTACCTTGACCAAAAACATTGAAATAATTTCGAAGCAAAAACTTTTTTTTTTAACTACTTTAAAGTTACAAAATTTTTAGTCATTGTAGCATAAAAACATGGTTTCTTTCTACATCTAGTTTCGGCACTGACCCATAAAATTACACCAATTTCAAATAATATGTTAAAAGCTATAATGGATTTAAATAAACAGGAAGTTTTGGAGGTTGGCAGATAAAGGTAGTTAAGGAGTTAAACTAAAGTCAATATACTAATTACAACATTAAATATTTACAGTAACTTAAGTCTGTATTTGACAGGATTGGCTCAAATTGTGACAATACTGCAAAATTTTTAACAAACGTTAGAGAAAAATAATGGCCACATAATTCCATTTAAGTTTATTTTATTTATAGAACATTATTTCTACAATGAACTTTCAAAGCTACAAGTGACGAAGATGACTTAAAATACAAAAGACAATTTTTGGCAACTCATAAGAAATCAATATTCTTTAAAACGAATAGATATTTTCCACTTGCTACAATACATTTATGACTACTTGACTTTATACAGGTATACAAGAAATATTTTTTTAGAAAACATATCCACAATATTTAAAACAGCAATTGTGTATAGATAGAGTATGGTATGGAATATACAGAAAGAATAGAAAGAACATGCCATGGGAATTGAGGTTTTAAATTGTTTTCAAAAAACAAAATTGCTATTATAGAAGATAGAGTTATCATAGATATTTTTTTAACATTTAAGAGACTTTATTTTGGATATTTTGATTATTAGTATAAAATGCATAACATGTAAGTAAATTTATTACACAAAGGATTTTAAGAAAAATAAATGCTTTTTTAAAAATATAAAATGCATTTAATTCATACGCATTTAATTCATAATTCATTTATGAAGGATTAAAAATGTAAAATTTTAGCTACCAGTTTATCTTAAAAAGAAAACGAGATGTATATAAAAAATAAATAAGATAATTTAAAAACACATGAAAAATCTTTCAACATTATGCACAAAACTGAGGTGTAGAAAAAGTCAATCAAATTTAACCTAATGGCAGTCTTCAAAGAGGTTTTCTAAAGGGTTTGATAAGATATAATTTCTCCCCATCAGGGCCAGTGTATATAGGAGCTCGTTTGTAGTGTTCTACAAGTTCATCTAGTGAGCTAAACCGACGCTGACCAATACAATAAACGCCATCTTCCATGTAAACTCGAAAGTGCTTATTTCTTGTAGGAGCTTTCAGAGATACAGAGAAATCCCCAGCCTGAAATAGCAAACAAGATATAGAACTTCATACTGTTTTTCCAGGGATTGGAAGGTTACTTTTAAAAGTTCTAAGAAAAATTGAAATTGAACAATCTTTTTGTTTTTCAAAGAGAACCAAGATTTAAGAAATAGGGACAATTGGAAAAAAGTTAAGAGTAAAAATTCAACGTTGTTAAAAAATAAATTTTAAATAATTAAATTTGAGCCTAACGCCGAGCTGACGAAATTATTCTTGAAGAGCGGCATGAGAAGTAACGTATATTTCGTTACCGCTAAAAGTAACTAAGTTAGTTACTTTCTGAAAAATCTAACGGCGTTACCTGAATAAAGCAACTGTTACAAGTAACAGGTTGCTCCAATCCCTGTGTTTTTCAATGCCTTGTAACGGAAAAGCTTACAAATCTACTTTTGTTACTCAAAATGGTTTCATGAAACTGTCTTCGTTGCAATTTATTAAATTCCATGTAATTACAGACAGTTTATATATAGCCCCACCATCCTGTAGCTCCCATTTAACTAAATCTCGAGATTTTATCCCACACAAATTGTTACTCTATGAGGGACTTTAAAATTGACAAATCTGTGTCCCTAAATACTTTAAATTTATTATTTTACGCCAAGTATATATCACACCGTGAGCGGAAAAGTAACCTGTCAGACAAATACGACTTTTGGAGTTACCAATGCTAAAAGATTCAAAATTTAAATATCTAGCGATTAAAGAAAATCTCAAATCGATTTGTAGAATAGTTGCAATACAGATAGGAGATCCTTTAATTTTCTATAATGAAATGTAATGAAAAAAATAAACTTCAGACAGGATTTTTCTGAAAAACTAGCATTTTATACCGTTAGGTCAATTTTCCGTGCATGGTGCGATATAGGTTCACCATCCTGTATTTTTAAGGCATATCTCCCATCTGACTAAATTTATAAATTTTGTCCCACACAAATTGTTATTCAATAACGGACTTTAAACTTTTATGTTTTTTAGCCCCAGTATATATAAAAGGACATTTTTAGGTAGATTGTCAATTAACATTCTAGTTTTTTCTGAACATGATAAATTTCCCTTTCATGTATATTAATTTAATATCAATTATTCTTGCATTAATATTAATCTCTACTATTAAATTTGGAAAAAACTGACCTGCTATCTTTATAAATTACATGTGTATTTTTGAGGTAAATCTTTAGTCTAAAAGCCTCTATATCTTAAAACTACTTTCCAATTTGACTCTTAGTTTTGTTGGAAGTTAACTAATTGGGGAAAAGACTAAAATAGGATTGATATGTGAATTGAAAAGTTGTAAGCTAACAGGAATAAGATGATTATTTTAGTCTTTTCCCCAAAATTTTAAAGCAAGACTTCATAACAAAATGCTGGGAATGAGCAACTTGTGCTTAAAATTAACTTTATAGAAATCCCTAAATAAATTATTTACAATTATACGTAATAAAGTATAACCGGGTAACAGCGTCATTCAAGGTACTGCAATGTTTGACATTTTAAACGAGTAATAATATAAACAAGGTTAAATATTAAGTAAATGTATTATAATTAAGTAAATCATGTAAAATAGGCATAAGTATGTACTCTTATTATTAATTAAAGTTATAATATGTGTGACATCGATAGAATAAATTCTAACCCTAAGTGCTAGTTAGTAGTTTAGTTTCTACTTCCAAAGTTAATATTTTTTGGGTGGAAAATATATATTTTAAATGTGGCGACTCTTTGCATCATTTGACGAATAAAATAATATTTAAATAATAAGAAGATATAGAGTTGCTTGAAAAAGTTCAGCATAGGGCTACAAAAATGATTAAGGATCTATCTGGTATTGATTATAACAGATTAAGATCTTTAAACATGTATTCCCTGGAAAATAGGAGAGCTAGGGGTGATTTAATTCAGTTATTCATGTTCATAAAACAGGGAGACATGGAGGGCTTAGGTTTTACCTTAAATAGCCGGACCAAAGGACATGATCAGAAATTGAATAAATCATGCTTTAGAAGGGAGGCAAGAAAACATTATTTTTACAATAGAGTTGTCAATGAGTGGAATGCTTTACCAGAATATGTTGTGTATTCGAAGAGAGTAGAAGATTTTAAGAAGAATCTTGATAGTCATTGGAAACTGGTAAAGTATTAGATTTATTTTGGACCAACCTTGATGGGCCTCTGGTCTGTTGTTGGTCGACAATTTTTGTATTTGTAAGAAATTTTTTCAAAAATTCTATTCAAAGATACACACACATTTTGTGGTAAATAATAAGTTGACGGTGCTTCTGTCGCCAAGGGATTTGGCCTAAAAAACAACAACAACTTGGCGAAACTCGCGTGTTTCCCCATTGCCAGATTCCTTTACGCCGATGCAGTAACCCTAGTTACTTTCGAAAAAATAAACCAGACTCGGGGTTTTGGTTTGCTTTGGGCAACACAAAACAAACTTTATTCTACACAATGGGCTAGTACTTGCAATCCAGTTTAGTTTTGTTTGAATTTTCGTCGCACTAGAGTTACACGAGTGGCAATCCAGTTTAGTTTTGTTTGAAAATTTTCGCACTAGAGCTACACGAGTGGGAATCCAGTTTAATATCGTTTGAAAAATCGTCGCACTAGAGCTACAAGAGTGAGTGGAAATCCAGTACGCACGCGTTCGGGGCTCCGAGCAATATTTTTTTTCTCTAAAAAAACATCAGTATCCTACATGGGGCAGTACTGTATAGCCCATTGAAAGCCTAAACACTCGTTTGGGGCCCCGGGCAATTTTGTTTTCTCTAAAAAACATCAGTATCCTACATGGGGCAGTACTGTATGGCCCATTGAAAGCCTAAACACTCGTTTGGGGCCCCGGGCAATTTTTAATTTACAAAGTAAATCAAAAATAAATTTATTTAGTTTTGCAAAAAATTCCGAATTTAAATAAGCACCATCCATAATAATCGGATGTTCAAAAGCCAAACGCAAACGAAACCTCACGAAATGACGATAGAACAAAAAGTAATTTATAGAATACAAATAAATCTCACGCGCATATCATCCGCGCCACCTAAATTCCGCGCAAATATCACCAGCGCCAGCGATTGGACAATAATTAATTTAGAACAAAAAATCCCACGCGCCTAACATCCGCTCAAGTATAACCAGCGCCACCTAGCCACAACAAAGATTCCACAACGTATTTCACCAGAAAATGCCGCATCACCAAAAAAAATTGTTTATCGCTCCCAACAAAAGCGCCAAATCCCTTGGCGACAGAAGCACCGTCAACTTAAAATTAACCCATTTTGTTTAGTGTTATATCTGAGGAGTTAATTAAAAAAAAATTTGTTATAAGCAACATATTATAACATTAAGGTCTATGGGCAATTCAAGGGACTGAATGTCTATGTCATTGTAAACAAGGTTGTTGTAACCGAGTTTGTATAAATATATATAAAGAGGTTAGAGATAATAGCACAATTAGGTTAATGTAAGGTATTAAGTAATTGTGCTCGACAGGAAAAACCTACTGATGAATAAATTCAACATTATACAGCTAATAAATAAGTCTGGCAATTTGTTCCATTTTCAATAGTTTTTACTGACTGTTTACTTTTACTAAGAACACAAACAAGATTGGCAAGAATGAAAGAAAAGCACTACTTACATTTGTTTCACTTTCTCGAATGACGAAATCTCCATCTTCGGCCAACTCATTGAGCATCCGGTCGCAATCACTGCGAGTAATACTTCCGATAAACCACGGCCTGTCACATGCAGACCCTTTATTCCGCTGCTTGACCCCTGGGGACCCCCCACTGGCCCCCATAGAGTGTTCTTGGCCATTGACCCTCTCCTCTGCCTTGGAGGAATCACTAGAATCAGAGCGACCAGGAGAGATGATCTGGAGATAATTTTTGGGGACAAGACCAATTTGGCCAATGTGATTCTGGGCCCTCCACCAATCAGGGTCATTGAGAGGCCTCTCCACTACTTCTAACTGATCCCCCTTTTGAAAACTGAGTTCTTCGTCACTCTGAGAGTTAAATGTGTAGAGGGCAACTACAACATCATTCCCTTGTAGCACATTCTGATAGGTCACAGTAACTGGTTCCTCCTCGTTGGGGCCTTCAGGTTCTTCTTGAACGTAATTTGAAGGGAACCATCCAATTTGATTTCCACTCTCGCCTTTCCACCAACCATCGCTAGACTTTTCCATCACCACGACCCGGGTTCCTTTGACTAGTGCGATCTCGTCGGCTTGCTGAGCTTCATAGTTGTACTTGACCACTGCCGTCGTATTGAGGCAGATTTTGTTAGCAGGAGTAGTGACGCGGGAAGAAACAGTCTCTTTGGAAGCTACGCGGGAAGACGGAGACGAAACCTTCGGTTCGTTCTTTTCTGACCTACGGACTCGCTTGCGGATGCTGTCGAATAGAGAAGCCTTTTCCCGCTTCACATAATTGGAAGGGACAAATCCAGCTTGATTCCTGGAGTTTTGTACCTTCCACCAGTGTTTGCTGTCATCAAGAAGTATTAAGCGTTCATTTTTCTTAATGTCCAGTTCCTGACTGCCTTGAGCTTCATAGTCATATTTGGCAACAACGTAAACCTCTTCTGAAGATTTACCTAAAGTAACAAAATAAAATTCTTTATAGAAAAAATAAAGACTGATAGTTGAACAAAATAGATAGATTTTTTATTTAAGAAACCAAAATGTATTAAAAGTTTTCAACCATTAAACTTCATATTTTTTTAATAGTGTGAGTATTATGATAGGTACAGGTATTTTTAACACTTAAAGTAATTATTTTTTAATAATGAACAATTTTCTCATAAATTTTTAATTATTCTAATAATTTGAGGATAAAAAGTGTTTTTGTAACATAACTCTTCTGGGGGTAGACCCATGCATCAGCAATGATTGTTAAAAAAAAATAGCCATCAGCTGCTGAAGTTGACCTAGAGAAACAAATCGGTCCATCTGTATTGAAAAACGTCTAAATGCCGATGGAACCTGTTATTCTTTATGGGGGGGAGAATTCCAACCCAAACATTTTTTATTTATTATAATAGAGTTTTAGTTAGAGACGGATTGTTCAACCAAACTTCAACGCCTCCTAATATTTGCTAGTTCTTGACGAAATTGCAGCAGCAGTGTCTTGTTATTTTTATAGTTTTGGTACAGGATGGATCAGTCAACCAAACTTCAATGGCTCTTAATTTTTGATCATTTGCAGTATAATCACAGTATCAATTGTTGACGGATCGCTTAACCCAATACTCAACGAATAATCTTCTACTTTGCAGTGTAATCGTACAACAGGTTAGGATAGGTTGAATTATCGTCACCCTGCATGTACACGAGGGCTATGGTGGGCGGGCGTTGAAAACAGAACCACAGTCAAGTGACAAACCGACACCTTAGTACCCAATGCACTTTTAAAGGCGACACCGCTTTTTTGGCTGCACAGGCCGTTTATAGGTTGACAGTTATTTTGGCGATGCCCCTACCCGCATGCAAGGCAAGGCAAGCCTTAACTGAGTAGTCACCCCAGCCCCCATAGTGCAGCCGGGGTCCTTTATTTTCTAGTTTATGACAGATACCGTTCAACCACACCTTTAGTGCTATTTTGTTACTTTGAAGTTTCAAATATGATAATGGCTAATCTATGACGGTATAACATCCCTGATTACCAAATGAACAAAAAGGCTAAATAAAAAAATAGTATAGGGTCACAGTTTAATAGGATTTTGTTGTTGTTATTACAAGAGATAACAGAATTTTGTATTGATTTTTTCCATTCGCAATTGGCCGAAACACAAAAATTAGGCCAATTGCCCATTTTAATTTTTATACAATCGGCAGCAGCCAAAGAGCGTCAGCGGTCAAGCCCTAATAACTATGGTTTAAGGAATGGTTGAATTTGGGATATTGCAACAGTTTTTTATTAAATATAGTGGTCAAGTAGTAAAACAATAATTTTAATGAATTTTTAGACAATTTTAAAAGTATACTACTAATTTTTGAACAAAATGTAAAAAACTTATTTACAATTCTTAACTTGATTTCAATAATTTATGATCGAAAAAAGCAATAACTAGACAAAAATTATTAATAAAGAAAGGATCAAGAATCGATGAATTATTTAAATATAAATTGAGCAAACTGTATATACAGTTACTCAGTCACAGTTTACTGTACTTAAACTCAACCAGATCTTTCAATAACGACTTTTTGTACAAACCAAATATTTCATGATACAGTGCTTAAATGTATGTTAATGTAATTTTCTTACTAACAAGAATTTTTTCGTGTCAAAATGCCCAATAATAAGGGGGATTTAGATAAATATAGGAAGTTTTTTTTTGTAGAGGTACCAACACTATCTCTTGCAGCTACAACCTTGTAAGACCCCAGCAAAATTTTACACAGCAAAAGTCCCATTAATTTAATGGAATTGAGTCTTATCTTAATACAACTTTTGTGGTACGAATGCTCACAAACCAGCTTTGTCATTAATTGTAATTAAAAGTGCATTCTAACACTACTCTAAATTTCACTGCTGTAAAAAAATTTTGGCAAGACCTTTGAAATCGTGGAATTTGTAGTGCAAAACAAAATACCCATTTTAATGGATGTCTGGTCTCAGGAGGACAACAGAAGAATAAACATTGCACTTATGTCTTTTTTTCTACCATTTTACAGATTTATAATTGAATAATTTTTTAAAATAAGAGAGAATATTACCTTCTGAAAATTATTAACTTTTCAGATCTAACTGTTAAGGTATCAATTTAGATATTCATAGCATAAAAAAAGCTTACAGAGATTTACAAATGATTTTATTTCTGTTGTTCTTTATTTATGAAATTTAGCATTAAATTAATCAGAATCGAGTCCAAATAATAAAAGTTATGTTTAGTAATTTCATTACTGTTTATTAAAAAAAATCAACAAAATGTCCAACTGGCGAATAAATTCACAATGAATACACCAATATCAATATATCTTTAAAAACACTTAACCAGACAACACCCTGTATTATAAAAATTAAATTGTTTTACACTTAATATATCAACATAAAATTATTAAATTATTTATAGACATTGATACAAAATTTTAAAAAATGGAGTTACATTGTCTTTAGTTTAAAAAAAATTACAAACAACAGTCATAAACAATTCATAAAATAACAAAAATTAGGCAAAAACTACTAATGATATTTTTAAATCAAACACTTAAACAATAGAAATCAAATGAAAAAAATTAAGAATGTGTTGTGCGAAAAGGGGGTATAACATGACATTTCGGTCCCACATTCCGGCAAAAAAGCTGCGACTGGTATACAAAGAATTCGAATGGTAAATATGAAATTACACGTAAAATAGAGTAACTGTCAAAGATCTTTTACTTCAAACATGACTATTGACACAAAAGATAGTGAATTTGAACAACTTATACGATTTATAACGTACATTTTATTTACTTTCTCTTTAAAACTTTTGTTTTAAACGATCCAATGTCTACTAAACGATCTACATGTTTCCCCCCCAAAGACAAATACAACTATTATATAAAATGAGAATCCTATTTTTGTTTTAAAAGACAAAAGGTGTCAATTATATGTTTGAAATATAATGATTTAAAAACACATCACGTTCAGAAACTATAACCAATGCACTCACCGCTTTTTACATTTGACATATTGAATGACAATCTCTTTATGTTTCCATTAATTGGAGACTAATACTTCCTATTCTAAGTGTTTATAATTTCTGATGTGAAAATAGTTACAATTAAATTTTAAATTTGATATTTAGTCATATTAAAATGAATAGACTTGCATCCGCAACATCGCTATGAATCGCTTCTGTTGAAAGTGGAAGTATATTAACAAAAGAAGACCCAAAAGTGGCGTGGTTAATAGAATATTTAATTTTGAAATAATCTACTTATTGTATATTATATTGGTGTAGAAAGTGAAAAATAAAACTTTATATATATATTTTTTTAATTAAATGTCATATTTTGATAAATAAAACAGTCCTTGTTATGTTTTTGTTTTCGCAAAAAAAAAATCGATACGGGAATGGTTTTTTTATATTTATTAAATGTTTGCAAGCCTCCAAAACAATATCATTCCTCCTCACTTGGTCGGAAATTTGGACCTAAACACTTATAATTTATCAAAAATATTCCTTTCGGTTATCTTATATTAATAATTGAATAATTAAAAAAAAAATATAATATAAGCAGCTTGAATAAAAGAAACGCCAACGTGTACAAACAACGCCAAATATAGAAACCCTTTCTGCTGAGTTCCTTGTTCTCTACACACTGGCTGCGGGTTCAATAACTGATCTTAATAAAGTAACTGGAATACTGATCTCATACTTTATTCGTCTTCTTCCACTGGGTTTTGAAAAACACGTTTTGCCATAAACAAAGGTTTTCCTGCAGGGTACAGTCCTCATTTTTGGCAGGTTTTACAAAGATAATAGATCGGACGAAATATGCGTGAATAACTAACCGGTTGTTTAAAGCCGTCGCTATAAAGACGTTTAAAATTAAAACCCGCACATGCATTATTTGTGTTCTAAGAAAAAATAAATTAGTTTAGGATCTTTTAACGTAATTTTTTCTTTGGTAAAAATTATGTCTGTTTCTGTCCAACTTGACGACGGTTTATAAGCGGGTCTCTGATCAAGCACACAAGCCGGAAATAGGTTGGTTCATGTATTTTCATGTTTGTGTGCTTGATCAGAGACCCGCTTATAAACCTTTTTGGGGTTGTTTCAAACTCTTTGGTTTCAGATGACTACTTTCTTCCAGCTTTTATTCTTGCGCTTTTTGAGATGGGTCCTTTGTTCCCACGTAACATGGCTTCACCAATAGAGGCTTGGAAAAGAATCTATTTTCATTCTACTTCTGTTGCTGATCTGAAACATGACCCATAGATCAAAAGAAACTTTTCCTTCTATGTAAGCTTTTTTTAAAAAAAGGTTTGAACAACCAACAGCACAGCAAAAAGTTGGTATTTAAAAAAATTTAATAAGTAAAATATTCTTAGAAAACTCGCTTTCGCGAATACCGAAACAAAAGTAATTCCAGACAAAAAGTGAAAACAAGACCGCTTTAGCTGTTGCCATTCACGAACTGAAAAACACCCCATTGTTTATTAATTTGTAAATGACTCCAATTTGGGTAAATTCATCCTTATAAACTGAAGAGTAATTAGCGCATGAAAAATTATGAAACATCCAATCAGATTTTTTATTGGCTTGTTTCAGGTTCCTACCAGCTTCCATTTCTCTCGATCGATGTTTTATTTCCACTTACACGTGACATTGATTTACAAATAGAATCTCGAGGAAAAAATTATTATCATTCAGCATTTCTTTTGCCACTCAAGACATGAAGCATGCCCATTATGGGAGTGTTTCAGATGATGTAACGCTCTTGTTTTCGTTTTTTCTTGTCGTGTGATTTCACTCTTAAAATGACCTTCATAGATAAAAAGAGACTTTTCTTTTTATGCAAGTTTTCTTTAACAAATGATTTGAACTTCCAACAGCACAGCAAAATATCGGCATTTAAAAAATTTAACAGGTAAAATATTCTTAGAACACTCATTTTTGAATACCAAAACAAAACTTATTCCAGAAAAAATGGTAGGTTGGTACACGTATTTTCCGGCTTGTGTAGACAGACACAGAATGTTTACTGACACACAGAGAGAAAGTACACCTAGGGCAAAGGCAAGTATTGAGCCCGCACCCGGTACAGTTTGTAGACTGTTAGCGTAATAGAGCTGTAGCACACTTCGGAATTTCCCCCTCAGGGCCCTAGCAACGGGCCTTAGCAACTCCTTGAAGGACCAACAATGCAGTAGTTGCATAGCGTTACACTCGGATAGTGCTAATTTTATGGTTTTCGGCTTATGTTTAGGCTTTTTATAATGTCTTAGCTTGATTTTGTGTTGAAGAAAAGGTACACGAATAAAATTCTACAGTTAAACGGTGAAGATTCATAGACTGGGGATCGGAAAACCCTAAAATTGGATAGTTTTCCGAAACTGACATGGGAGATTTTTCCGGCCTGGCAAAGCAAAACTCTTCTGCGCATGCTTGAGAGAACTACCACATTCATTATTCCAGCAACCTATTCCTTTTGGCGATGCTATTTGTTGGCGATTTTTATTCATTAAAGTTTAAAGTAAACAACCATATGTTTTGTGCGTGGCTGGCATAAACTTTTAAAACTGGTAAGTTATTATTATTTTTTAATACTAATTTTAAAATTATTGTAAAATTGTAAACTATGAATACTCAATTGATTAATTTATATTGTTGTTTAAAATCTTTTATAGTTATCACGCGTTCCTGTTAAAAATGCAAGAAGCAAGTTAGTACGTCCGTCGGTCGCGAATGTAATTGTTTTTCCATGAAGCACAATTTTTTCAATTTTTTTTATTAAGTGAAGTATTCAGAGTAAATGTTTAATAAGCCTAACGGTTCATTATTTTGGTCCTTTTAGTTGCTACTTTTCTTTACCATACCCGTACTAACGGGATATAGCTTCTAATCTAAAACCTGATAATCAATTGTCAGACCAGACTTACTGCATTTCGCAGTACAGTACTGCCTTTTAGGCTTTTGTGCTGCCGATTTCAAAGAGTCTTTAAAATATGTAAAATGTCCTGTTTTTTTTGTATTTATACTGCATAATGTCCTGCATTTTTGTGTGGTGATTAAAATTTCTCCATTAGAACCATAAGTATAAAATTTTCTTTACCGACAACTCTTAACCAAACCAGAATAAAGCGACTCTCTACATATACTCTCAATCAGTAGTTAGTCATACATGGCAGGCAAGAGCTTCATAATATCGTAACCTAAAATAAGTATTTGTTTTAAATTTTTATAGTTCTGAACCGTTTAAGTGGTTTGCACCATATTACAAGAGTTGAGTCGATTACAAGACTGATTGAAACAATACTATAAAATAAACATTAATAAGTTTGTTTTATTGTTTTGCTTCTTCAACACTGTACTGCATTGATGTAGAAAATATATGGTCACCCTGCTTAAAAGTACATTATTTTGTATGTTAATTATACATTATAAATGCATCATTTATTGTAGTAAAAAATTTTAGAAAGAAAATACGACGTCCAATACTAAATTATATAGGTTTTTTTTAGCATATGTTTAAATTTTCAATGTGTAACTCCTTATGTTTATATTTCTTTCATGATGTAGTGGTAAATAATAATGTAAATTTTTTTCTCCTTCATTTAGGCAAATACTAAATATGGTTTGTGTCTGGATGCTAGTTAAATCAATTATATAGCATTCATTCACAAGTGTATTTTTAGTTCCCTGCATCAGCCAAACACTAGAAGCTGCGACCTTGAAAAAGACCAACATTATTCACTTATGTTTGGATTAAGTCCCGTGGATTAGACACAGGGAAACAGATGTACAATAAAAGGGTTTAACCAAATTTCTTGAATGGTTTTTTTTAAGGGGGGTCAGGTTTTAATACAAAGCCTTTCTTGTAACTCTCCATAAGTTATTTTTTCTTTTGGTTTAAAAAAGTAAACTCTTTAGTATAAAATTTTAGTAATCTGTATTGTTTAATTTTGCAAGCCATTTAGTTATCTTCCCAAGAACTGCATCATATGGATAAGTACCTATGCTGGAGCCTTATAACCAAATGTTGGCTAATAGTGCATACTTTTGCATGTCAATCAGAAATAAGATGTAATAGCATTTATCAGAGTAAAATTTTAGAAAGAAATTAAATTCACTGCAAACAAACCCAGCTAGTCTTGTAGCTTATCATTTTCTAAACCTCTCTTTATTGTGAATAAAAAAAATTCTTATTATGAATTCAATTTGTTTTGTTTTTTAAGTAACGTAACATATAATGCTCAAAACTTATTGATGTGTAATATTCTAAAGCAATTTTTATATATTAAATTGAAAAGCCTTTTTTGTTTCATTGCTGTTGTAGGTTTAGAATATCAATGGAAAGAGAAAATATTTGAAAAGGCAATAATACAGAAAAAATTCAAACTTAAGAATTTGATGTTCATGTGTGACAGTAAAAATGAAGCAATGCACATATTTACTCATAGAGAATTAAGTACATTATTTAGCAGGTTCACTAAATACTTATCAGATTGTCAAATTAGAGAATTAAAAGTCAGAGAGCTCTTATGTTACCATTACAGTGGAATTGGAAATATGGGGATTGAGTTCTCTTGCTCAGAGTTTTATATAACTATTAATACAATATATTGGTCAAGCAGAATCTTGTAGATAATGGGGATCATTCATTAATACATTTATGTTTTAAAAGAGCTGTTGGGAAGCAATAAGACCCTAATATACATGGGACATTTATCATATTGGGACAAAGTAATTAAAACAATGAGTGTTTTTAAAACTCTGTATAATGTCAACAAACCCAATAAAAAAACTAACTGCCAAAAAAAAAATACGAAGCCATTAGCTGCTACTAAACCTGCTAAACCACCCCAGCCTCCCTAATTCTAGACAAAAATGGAAAACAAGACCGCTGGAGCTGTTGCCACTCAGGAAATCAAAAGTGCTCATTATTGCCGAAAATATGATGGCACTTTCTGGTCTAGATTTGGCTTGTTGTAAAACCGGCCAAAATGTCAGCCAAGTTAAAAGTAACCCTACTCATATTAACCAATCACAGCTTGCGACCGGTTTGCTCGTTAGCCGCTTATATTTTGGTGTATGTAAAGAAATGCTAAACGGTAGTGTGCAGAAATGAGATGGACAGGGTATGATGGAAATTTTAATGGTGTTGTCTACCTATGAAAGGAAACTGAAACTGACCGATTTGTTCCGATATGCGTATTTTTTTGTGAACATTGTTATTTGTACACTAGACTCTGTCGAAAGTGCCGCAGTTACTTCGTACCAGTGTCACGATGTTCAGTGTGTGCATGGAATCTGCAAAGAGGGCCGCTGTGTGTGTGACCAGGGGTGGCAAGGAAATGGGTGTCATCGGTGTGGGGGAAGAGTTAAGTAAGTTTGGACGGAAGAAAATAAATTAATTTTGTGCAATATTTTCCACAAAATTTGCATACAGACTGCATATGAAGTATCCAAATGATAAGATGTGCGCCAACGATGTTCGTGTTGACCGAACACACTTTACTTTTGTTTTGACCAAAGCAAACTTTGTATGATGCTAAAAACTCGTATTTATTTACATAATTCACGGGTTTCATTCACTATCCTTGTGTGCTCTTTCGATTTCGTTATTAATTTTTTAAAAAACATTTATGGCTAGTTGACCAAACACACTTTACTTTTGCTTTGACGAAAGCAATGTTTTCATAACGTTAAAAACACGTATTAATTTATATAATGCATGGGTTACATTCACTATCCTTGTGTACTATCGCAATTTCGTTATTAAGTTTTTTTTACATTTATTTTCCGATCGTTATGTCGGTCACCAGTGGTTGAACAGTTCTCGCTTGTTTTGAAATTTTAAAATAACCAAGTACTATCGTATTCATATCAATTCATGTAATATTCTATTCGTCTATATTTTAAAAAAAAAGTTGAGGCTTTATCATAGAGTATATACTCATATATGTCTGTCTGACAAAATGTAAACAAACATCCAAAGGAATCCATAACCTGTCAAACTACTTTCTTCAAACCAGTTCCCCAGTCCAACTAATTTTTGTACTTTTCAACTTAAAAGTTCAGTGTCTTTATTTCGATGGGGATTTGATGTACATTTTTATGCAAAGGGTATTTAAAAATCTTTAACAATGCTGAACATTAAAAAAAATCGGTACTGCTAGCGTATTATGGCCAGTCTTGATTTGGCGACTTACCTTTTGTAGCCAAGTAGCGAAAACGTACTTAATTTGGTAAACATCCCAGTTCAACTCAATATATATACTATTTCATCTACCAGCTATGAAACCCTGTGTTTACTTTTTCACGAACGCCAAATAGCATTCTGTCCATAATATGCTAGCTGTTCCAAAAAATCTTAATCCAAGCACAAGTATAAAATTGAAGACTAACAAAAAAAATCTTCCAATTTCAATCGCTGGATATTTGAATGCACTGTACTACTTAATGTTAGACAGAGTATCTTATTTAAGGGCGAATGAGTCTGACTGCAGGTCTCCAAACTAAAGCGCCTCTGCATTAAACCAATGGGAATTTTTTTCTTTCTAAGCCACATTTCCAGGGTGTATTTAATATTTTTATTATTTTTTATATGATAAATAGACCTGACTTGCGGGTCTCTATAATCCTACTTTTTGAAATTAAATTGAATATTTTTTTAAATTTTCAAAAACTAATTTTACAAAAAATATGAGAGTAAATTCCAAAGAGTGGGAGTATAGAGACCTGTAAGCCGCTACTTATGCCGCTATTTATTTTCTAACTAAACAAAAATTTAATTAAATCAAAATGATAATCTTTCTTTATTTAATTGCTTATCGGCTCGGGTTTATTTCTGTCATCATAAAAGTAACGGAAAATTACAGTCCCCACAAAAAAATTAAAAAACGAAAATAGATTATCATTTTGATTTAATTACATTTTTGTTTAGTTAGAAAATATGTAGCGCCATATCGCACCACCAGATGTGTGGGACAAAGTCTGAACTTTACAGGGACCTTTAAAGCGTCTGGCAAAAGTTTCGGCCAGCCAGGCATGAGAATTTTCCGCTTTTTGGCGGATTTCCGCTTTTTCCCGATTTCTGGGCATTTTCCGATTTTTTGACGTTTTCCGTTTTTTTTCTTCAAATTTTTGTTTTTGTTCGAAAAATGGAAACTGAATCGTAAAATTATTTTGATTGCCTTACTTCAACTAATGCGAAAATACGTCTTGAATGTCATTTATTGTCACAGTAAATCTTCTCTACGCTTAAATTTTCTTATCGGCTTGGTGTTTCGATCTCGAGTAAAGAAGTTAGCCAATGCGAGGGTTATGCCTTCAATATATAGTCAAATATGTACATTTAGTACGCTTTCAACTTAGCCATCCACATCGGCATAGGCTTCCGATGTAAG
Source organism: Oedothorax gibbosus (assembly GCA_019343175.1). Lineage (NCBI taxonomy): Eukaryota > Metazoa > Arthropoda > Arachnida > Araneae > Linyphiidae > Oedothorax > Oedothorax gibbosus. The sequence goes on along the minus strand of JAFNEN010000683.1, from coordinate 200,604 downwards.
TCGATGTTTTTATAGGAAGAATAACAGAAAACTTTTGAATCCATTATTTTTATAATGTAGTTATAGTTCAAGCCGGATCGTGCAACCAAACTTAACATATCGTAATATTTGCTAGTTCGCTGCGAAATCGCTGTACATGGTTCGTACCCTCCGTGAAAAGTGCTTGAATAAAAAAGTTAATTTACAAGTGCTTAAAAGCGCTTGGGGGAAAAAATCCGTACTATTTATTGTAAAATCGGATCGGATAAAAAAAACTTTCTAAACGTAATTTCCGATGCATTTGATAACTACGCATCATCTTTAACCTGCGTTGCGTGATACCATGATACTTTCCAACTCGTATTTCTAAACAGTCTTTAATAAATAGGTGCATAGGCCGAGAATTTTTAGACAAAATAGTGTCTTTGAAAAGAGATTCGGCTCGTACACGAGACGTCGAATTTTCCGCAGCATTAACGCCACCGAAAAAAAAATCATCCATTCTCGGTCTATATTAAAGAAAACTAAACTTGAATTTCATTAAAAAACAAGTGTAAATTATAAATTTTAACAATAAAAGTAAAAAATATATTTAAATTTTGAAGATGAATTAAGATTGGATTTCTCTAAGATGTCTTCAAATATCAACCAAGAGCCAATGCACACCCCTTTTAGAAGAGTAACATTTTCATCTGTTCAAAAATTTGCAGCCTCTTGATCCTTCTTTTGCTGCCTAGTAATTTTCATGCATCATCCGATGATGCCGCGTCGCCTAATAATGATTGACTATGTGTGATCAGAAGTGTCTCGTTACTTCTGTTGCTCTAGTTCAAGCCATGTAGGATCAACCAGATTCTCCTAATCGAGTGTCCGTGACCTTGGGTCGGCAAGAACACCTTGAATGTTAAAAGATTTTTTGTTTGTTTGAAACTTTTTTTGTATTGTGATTCATACTTCAGCCTATAGGTACTCTGTTTTCTAATTTTAGATGGTTTTTTGTTTATAAAAAGTGGAGTCGGTTTATACAAGAATATAGACTCTTATATATTCAGGTTTTATGGTTAGTAACTTCTAGTTCTTGAATTTTTCTGAAATGCCCCAGAACATAACTGAAAAAGTTCTGAAATTTTTTTTGCTAACAAGTGCATGAACCATGTAATTGTTTTAAAGAGAGAAGAACAAAATATCATTTTTTATTTTGTATTTGAACTACGGATATTATAGTGCTTGTTTGTTTTGTGTTTTTGTAGAAAAACATGATTCAAATACAATGTGTAAGATTTTTTTTTAATGTAAGCCCTGTTTTGAAAGTTAGTTATTTTATGTAATTGACATAACTTCAGTGTACGATAGTTGTTCATATATTTTTTTTTATCCGTGTCTTTATCTGAGTGAGTTGTATAAGAGAAGGTTTAAGGTATAATTTGTAGCATCTTCTTTCTATCCTTTATTCAGTAGAAATATGGCATTTTTATGGCCTATGGGGACGTACATAAATTACGTTACGCAAAATGTTGACTTTTTGACCCCTCCCTCCCCCTATGTCATGCTGCGTCACGTTGTTGCACCCCCCCCCCTTAAGGAAAAAAGTTAATTTTAATATTTCTCTTTTTTTCTGAAATTTAAAGAAAAATGCATATTTTTATCTTTTAAAAAAAATTAATTTGGAAAGAAAAAAGATGTGAAATTTATCTTGGTTAAATAATTTATTCATAGGAATATACCAACATTATATTTACATTCCCGTTGTCTAAGGTCTAACTAGCCCTTCGCTAATGTCTTCTAAAAAGGGAGGTCTGAGAGTAATCGGAACTGTCTAGTTCTGGGTCTTTTGGTGTTCGTACAGGTTTGCCAGTCCTCTAATTGGTCAAGATAGTGTCGCAATTTTGCATGTTACGAAGTACCGTTACGAAAAGGTCTGTAAAATATAGGAGACTAATAATGCCGATGTTGTTGCATAGAATAATCTTCCCATCCTCTTTCTGAAATAAAGTGTTTCTTGTTAAAAAAAAAGATTTCGAATTTTTTTTCAAAAACTTTATTTTATGTAAAACAGATTTTCCTTGCAAAATTGGAAATTTTCGAATCGTTACGTCACGCAAGCGATTACACTTACCCCCCTCCATGTCACGATCCGTCACGTTGGAGCATACCCCTCCTTCACCCGTCTGAGCGTAACGTAATTTATGTACGTCCCCTATACACACATAGAATTATTTATTGCTATTATGATAAGTTTTTTTAGGTACCCATTAATACCCTGCAAATCAATATTTTGCAGATATTTAAAAAAAAAATTACGGTCCCTTAAAGTAGTAATTACTGTACTGTAAGTAGATTTCTGTCCCATCCCACTTTCAGCTTTTTTCATATTTTTGTATTCTCATGCCTGGCCAGCGGAAAGTGTCTGGCAGATTGATTATTAACTTTTAACAATATTTTCTAAAACATACGTAAAAATCAGCCTTGAGAAAATGACATAAGTTAACTTATAATTTACCTACCTTTTGCACCCGATACTAATTTGGCCGTCAGGCCACTCTAGCAGGTATGCATACACTAAAAGTATATGAAAAACAAACATAATCCAATACATTTCATTCGTGGGAAAATGACTTGGGTCTGGGGGCCGTGGGCTCTCACTCTATTAGCAGTTGCATTGGGTGCTTACTCAGGTGTCGGCTCGTCACTTGACTGTGGTTCTAAATTATGACGCCTGTCGTCAATAGCGACGATAATTCAAACTCTAGTGCGATGATAATTCAAAGTAACCTAAACTAACCAAAAAAAAATTAAAATTTCCCCTATCCTTAAACTAAAACTAAATTTCAATCAAACTTAAGGTTTAGATACTATCTATAAAAATAGACACAAAAGCGGTTAAATTCTTAAAATAAAATAAGATTGGTATCTAGTCACGGTATCCACCACAATGATGCTAAATTGTTAGTTCTTGGCGTGATGCATATTTTGCACAGTTTATCCCTGTTCAATCAACCAGTCTTCAAGGAGTAAAGAAAACATTGCCAGTCCGTGACTTTGGCAGGATCATGGGAGTCTTCACATTTCACTGAACATAGCATCTACTTAGCTTCTCCATTCAGGGTCAGGCAATGTCAAAGACACTCGGAGCCAAAACCTGTTATTTTCATTGGGGTTGAAATTTTACTTGCAAAATAAAAAAAAATTACTGTCTGTCGTGAACTGGCTTTTTATTTTCTTTAGAAGGCTCTACCGTTATGTCTTACCTCAACTAATACACAGCTTTTGGAAGGATATTCGATTTAAAAATGGAGGAATCGACTTATGCACAGAGTCGGGTTATACACGAGCATATACGTAATATAATGCATGTTAGACTATTCCAAAGTTTTATGTTTAAAAAAATACTTTTGGAATTTCATTATGTACACCATTCCATAATGTGACAATAGGTAAAAAAAAGTGTGTAAATTTTTAAAATTATTTTTAAACATATTTAAACAGACAACTAAATTGAAAAATTAAAAGAAATATGTGGATATTGGAGAGGTATTTGAGAAGTGGAACGCCTTTCAAGTTTTTGCAATACAAACCAAGCAATCTGATATTCTCAACTTTTGGAAAATTTATGTTCAAAATAGTATGATTGATAATATTAAGAATGATTAATTTAGTGAATCCTCCCGACTACAAAATTCTATCCTTCTACAAACAGATCCACAGCCAATATTTCCTCATGCTTGATTGCTTGTATACTTGATCTTCTAATAAGTTGTAATTTTATTGACCTATTTGTTTGTAAAGACTTCAGATACTTATCCGGTTTATAGTTTATCTAGCCTGTTTCAATGGAACCAGTTGCGAGTTTGACTGGATAGGTGGTTCGAGTACAAACTGATATTCAAAAATGCAGTTATTTTTTTAAATAAAATTTTAAAGCTTAGTAGTTGTGTGTTAATATGAAAAAATTTTTGAAATGAATTTCAGCATATCTATAATTTATAATTTTTTCCCACATTATTAGCTGATATGTGCGACAAGCTTCAGATTTTTTTGGAACAGTCTCGTAATTCCTTGCTATTGTTTTCAGATTAACCAGGCCCCATGGGTTCATTATTGATGGCACGGGCAATTACAGTGTGGATATGCAATGCACTTGGCTCATTGAAAGCGGATCACCTAATAGTACAATTAGATTGGAGGTAGCACATTTTGAAACGGAATGTAGTTGGGATCACTTATACATATTTGATGGAGATTCAGTATTTTCACGATTACTAGCTGCATACAGGTATGTATTTTAGTTTTGTATATAATTTGTTATATTCTGCTTGTTTAAAGCATGTCTAGCCAACAGTTGTCCATTGTACATTTTGCAAAGTAAGCATTGTACGTTTTCCAAAGTACATTTGCAAAGTAATATAAACATTTTATGAGCATAAAGCATTTGATATGGCATGAGTGATCTATAATAAGCTAAGCACTGTGTCCATTGCTTCATTGTAGTAAATAAAACTTTAAAAAAAAACACATTTTCAGTCTTCCAGCTCCTAATAATGCACCAACCGTCAATCATTTAACAGTTAAATAGGGATTTATGCCTTGGTTGAGTATGTAGTTGCCTCAGTAACCCATAGTCTACCAAAGGGATCCCCATGAGTTACTTTGGCTTTTTTATACTACTGTTTCCGTTATCTAGAATACTGGTAGGAACACAGTGATAAATCAGCGCCATCTAGTTTTGGGTGGTAAATCAGCGCCATCTGATGGTTGATGAGCCATGTGGTGAACCGCCACAAGTAGAAGCAGACGAAATTGTCCAAGCACTAACTAGACATGTACGTTTGTTAGAAAGTGAATGATATTACGTTACGTTTAATTTTTTTAAATGTAGGATTTTTAAAAAAATTGTATTGAAATTATATATTTTATTTTCTTAAGAACTTGGGCGCATTTTAAACCTGAACGTCTGGTACATTCTATACGTATTATAAATAGGTGTACAATTTTATAATAATAACCTAATTATGGTGTTGGACTGACATTCCATAGATTGTGAGTTTGAGCCCTGCTAGCTGAAGACCCCTGTGTACGCTAATGGTGACTGGTGCGCCTTAAAGTCGGTCGTTGTCACGAAGTCCTCCAAGTTCCCATACCAAATAAAAACGTCTGGGGGTGACAAGCCAATTCCGGGTTCTCTGGTTGGCCTCTGTCTCTAAAATTAATTAGAAGGAACCACTTACGGTCAATAGTGCTGCCCTCTATCTCATTACTTTCGGACGAGAAAACCTGGGTAGACCCAACAGAGAAAGTGTGGTGGTAGTGCTGCTCTCTATCGCGTTGCTCTCAAACGGGGAACATGTGTAGTGGACGAGAATGCTTGCGTAGTAGACTTGAACGAGGGAAGCGTGATAGGGATGCTGCCCTCTTCCATGCTGCATGAGGAAGCAAGACTCTTCACTCGATGTTGAGGGTAGCTCCTACCACCATTTCTTTTCAGAGATTTGGGATTGGCACAAAATGCTTCAAAAAGTAGAGGTGTCTTAGCGCCAAAAATATCCCCACAAAACACAACCTAATTAGAAGGGAAACATTCCATTGAAAGAGGATGTTTGCATTAATTTGTTATTTTTTGAATTTTTTGCTTATTTGTAAAAAGAGTGTATTCTGACTCTAGGGTCCTAAAACAAATTTTAGTCCTTGAAAATTAAAAAAACTCCTTGATTTTTATTTTAAATTAACGTGAAATCCCTAGATGCAATACAAAAATATCATTTTTAAATTTGTCTATACTCGCCGCCAACCAAATTGGAACACGTTAGGGATGGCAGTTTTTCAGAAAAACCAGTTTTTCAAATACCGGTTCCATCCCTAAAGTGTAACAAATAAGGGTGGTGGGAACTATATAACTATAGTACGGGGGAGGGGGTTGCTGACTCCCCCTCTCTTTTGGGAACTGTGCCTGGTGTGTTATTAACTTTGCAGGGGCAGACCTGACATGGGCTTTATAGCTCAGTTGATAAGGCACTGTTTTTTAAATTTCTTTTTTGCTTTTTCATAAAATCACTTTAAAGTTGAAACATTACGAAAATCTTTGAAGTGAAGACTACTGTTAATTTCCCAAGTGGCCTTTTGCCATTTACAATGTCGATCTTCCTGTGTTATAGTGTCCTTTGTAACTGGTGTAGTAGAAGTTTCTATCGACATTTGGGTGACTTTGTTGTTGGATGTGCCATGGAGGCACTTCTGCCAACTTCCCAAATGGTAACTTTTCCCAGCGAATGAGACTGAATGACCGTGGGTATCTAAATCAAAGTGCCCCTTTGTTTTTGTGTTGTTTTTTTGAGAGGGAATTTTGGGGCTAAGGATCCTCTGTCTAGGCATTTTGTACCAATCCCGAATCCTTAAAGTGATGCTGTGTTAGGAGCCACCCTCAAGGCCGAGCAGAAGAGTCCATTGCTTTCTCAGGCGGCACGGAAGAGGGCAGCACCACTATCATGCTAACCTTCGTTCAAGTCTACTACGCGAGTCCCTCTTTTGAGTCTACAACACATGTTCCATGTTCAAGAGCAACACGATAGAGATCAGCCACACTGTCTCTGTTGGGTATACTTTGCAGCACTGCTTAGGTTCCCTCGTTCGAAATTAACGTGATAGAGGGCACCACTTCCGACCGTAAGTTTATTCTTCTAATTTTAGAGACAGAGGTCCACCAGAGGGTCCCGGAATTGGCTTGTCACCGCCAGAAGTATTGATTTGGCATGGGAACTTGGAGGACATTGTGACTACGTCATACTTTTAAAGTGCACCAGTCACCATCGGCGTACAAGGGGTCTTCGGCCGGCAGGTCTCGAACGCCGTTATGGGATCCGCGCAACCTAAGGGATGTCAGTCCATCACTCTACCAACCAGGCTATCCTAGACCCAAGCTGGGAAATTGTGGCTTTGGGGTCCTTTGTAGTTTGGAGTCCCGTTGTCATTTGGTACCATTCGCCCTTAAGTCATTTTTTCGGCACTGGTGCTGATTTGCTTTAACTATGGATCCCCAAGCATATTATGCCCGTCTTATGAAAGATTTTTTCACTGTAATTGTGAATAGCAATGCAGGACACTTTGAAGTAATTAATTAGGGATCAGTTTGCTGTTTCTGTTGTGCCTTTAAGAGGGACTGTTAGTTCCATACAGCTAATGCATTAGTTTTGAAATCACAACTTCTGCAGAAGTATTGCTTTGCTATGTTAGCCCTTTTTCACCAGGTATGGGAATCATCATAACATCAATTTAAAACAAAATTGAAAAGAAAATATTAAAATAACATCCGGTTATTGAATTAATAATTGATTAAAGATTTAAAGTAGTGTCGCCATCTGCTGTATATTTTTGGCATTTTAAAACTTCAAAAATAGATAATTAAATAACTAGACAACATTTTCGTTTCAAATTTGTTTCATTTTGATGTTATGTTGATTCCCATACCTGGGGAAAAAGGACTAACATGGCAAAGCAATACTTCTGTGGAAGTTGTGATTTCAAACCTAATGCATTAGCTCTATGGGACTGACAGTCCCTCTTAAGCCCCAATATACAAGGCATGTTGTTTTTATTTTACCTGCCATAATACCATGGCATCTCTTCTGATTCTATTGTACCTAGAAGCAGGTCTAGTTGACCTATGTGTTAGTGATTATTTAGGCTGGGTAGAGCTGTCATGTCTGCTCTTGTGGTGATTTTCCTTTTTAATGAATTTTATACTTCTGCGTATTGGTATTTGTGCAGCCAGGCTCTAGCATGTCAACATGTGTATTGGTGTTAATATTCTGCGTGATTGTGAAAACTGCTTTGCACACATATTTAAATATCTAGGTTACCATTTGTATTAATGTGTGGGAGGTTGAAAATTTACCTTTCAAGGGAATTTGGAAAGTTTCTGTTTAGGGATTGGTGTTTTATATATAGATCAATAGATGCAATGCTTGCCTGTTTGCAGACACCCTATTCAGTCATAAGTTTATTGCTATTGAAGAAAAAAGTTTGTGCACTTGGGTGAAAAAATCACATTGGAGATCACCTTGAAGATGAGATGCCGAAAAGCGGTTCAAGCATTCAAATAAAATTTAACTGGTATACAACGATCTTTAAGGTTTTTAAATTTTTTGGCTATCCAAGGTTTTGCACATTCTGAAGATGTCTTGGACAGATGATTTGTTGGAATATGTATTATGGTACTTTTCATTCAAGAAATTTAATAATTTTAATATAATGTTTAACATAAATTTAAAAGACATTTTTGCTATAAATGCTAACTTTCACCACATTTTAAAGTTTGATAATGCAATATGCTTCCAAACATAAGTATCAAATAAATCACAAACTGTCCGATAATAAAGTGATGCTACAAAAATTTCATAAAAGCATGCTTTGGCTAATAAACATATTTTTTTAAAAATTTAGCGGAGTATTAGTACGATATGGAACATCATCAGATCAGTTATCAGAAATTGTAGCAACATCAGGAAGTGCATACATTTATTTCTACAGTGATGCTGCATATAACATGAGTGGAGTAAACATTACCTACAGGTATGTAGATATTAATTCCTATCTAAGTTTAGTATTGAAATCTACTTTTTACCAGTTTTTGTTTAGACTTTATGTGCATTTTGTTTTAGGGAAATAAAATTACTTACTAGTTTCTTTTTATTGGTGTATAAAAGTAATTATATATTATGTACCATGTTTTCCCCTTTATATATAATGCTAAAGATTGTACAATTACAATGGAAGCTTGGCTTCCCCCCACCACCTAGTGTGGTTTTCTAAGAAACAAAGTGATTGTTTCTGTTCTAAACCTACCTTGTTTAAGGCTCTGCTGTAAGGTTAATCGCAACTGCTCTCATAACCCAAGTAGGTTGGAGGGAAAACAATAATCATTGTAGGCCAAACTATAATACCTAGATGACAATTGCAATGTTTGAAGAGTGGCTACAAATTTTTAAAAGGAAATGATGAAAAAGGCAGAAAAGATTATCGCATTTTAGTGCATCTTACCACAAACACCTAACTACCTTTCAATACTCTAAATGAAACACAGAGCTAATTTAAAGAATGTTAACCCTGAATGACACCCCCCGGCTAAATCCGCCAGTCCAAGGTTTAATAAAATGGTTTAAGCTAGTATACCGAAGATAAGTTTTATGTTTTTGCCAAATTGACTGTATTTTGTCAAATTCTGGACGCACGAAAGATGTTTATTTTTTAAGTAAATTAGGAAACGAAAGAGAGAAGCTTCTAGAGAATTCGAAAAATTAATCGCCAAATTAAAAAAAAAAGGATTTAATGGGCCTATTTTGTAAGAATTCTTCTTAGGTTTTTTTTTTTGACTTTTTAAACTGATACTTAAAAACGGAAAATCAGGTGTTGAGAGAGGGACGTTTTTTCTGGAAAGTGGTGAAGTTTTACTGTACTATCTAAAATTTTCTTAAAATATATACTTTTAAAGCAATAAGTTTATGGTTGGTAGTTGTGGAAAAGCAGATGAAAACACACTCACACAAATAAAAGTGCAATAATTAGGTGGTGTATTCTACCTAGCATTGCATTTATACCTAATTTCTGTTGATAACAATGCTACTGAACTAACATCCAGTTAAACTGATTTAATTCAATTTATTTAACATTTAATTTTTTCTATCACAGTGAAGATATTTAATTTTAATTGTTTAATTTATATATTATCTTTGTACAGTATTAATGGATGCCCAAAGAACTGTTCCGGGAGGGGTCCATGTGTCGACGGTGTTTGTACTTGTTGGGCTCAATGGACAGGCCCAGCTTGTGATGTCCCAATTTGTCCGTATAATTGCCGAGAAAATGGTGAATGTGATGTTGAGCACCATAAATGCATTTGCAATCCAACCTTTACAGGTAAAATTTATAAATGAGAAACCTTTTTTTAAAGTATTTATTTTAATGAGTTATCAAGATACTGTTTTCAGACATTCATTTTAAAGGATGTGTATAATATCGGTTTGATTAGAATTTAGTTTTGCGGAATTTTTATTTGCTGTGTTAAGAAAGAGTATTTTATTTTAACAGCTTTATTTAGTTTTCTTCAAAATTTCTCATTTATACTAATGGTGGATGTGTTTGCTATGGCATAAACCGGAAGAATAAACCGGTTCATGAACTGCAAATTTTTATTTTGTGAACAAAATTTCATAAGCGACAAAATAATACTGTTTTTGGCTTTGGGTGTCCTTGACATATTCTCCATTAATTTGATGGTCTTGAATGGAGGAGCAAACTGAAACGTGAAGGCAATGCAACAGCGCTGTGCCAAGGTAATGAACTAGCATTGTTTTCTTTACATACTTGAAGAAGACTAGTTGACAGAACTGCGCCCTGTACCTTAGAATTTTTGCTTATTCGTGGTAAAATCACAGTTAGTATCCATTATTTTATAGTTCATGGGGGATTAGTCAACCAAACCTCTACACCTTATATTCTAGTTAAGGGCATAATTGTGCAATCGAATCTTTTTTTTCTAATTCAGGACTGATATCAATCAATCAAACCTTTAGGTAGTTTGAAAGATGATAATGACATGTCCGTGTTGTTAGGAATTCATGACCCGCTACTTATTTCTGCTGATTATTAATTAGGGTTAGGGCTGGTTTAAAAGTCCAATTAAATTATTAATTTAACTAAATTTTGAAAGGGTAATAATAAAAATTCACCAACATTTATTTAGAAGATTTCACAAATATATCATGCAGTGATAACTGTTTTAACAAGTTAGAGATTTCACTGTTCCGCCTTTGTTTATTCTTGTTCACAGTCATTAGTTCATGTTCTGAAATAAACTCTTGCTGTCCTACGATGTTTCTTCGGCAAATCATAAAATCTGAATTTTTCCAGACAATTGGAAAAGTTTTGTGAATTTTTTTGGACAATTCCAAAAGTGTCCAGATGATAGAACATTGTGGATTATGGGTGTCCGTATTTACAATTTTTGTACTGCATTAAATTATGGTCTTGTAAATTGCATGAAAGGCAGATGCAGAATACTCTTTTTGTAGTTTAAAAATATATATAGTAAATAGTTTTTAAGTAGTTTTGCCCTTTATAATTTTTACAATCCCTTTTTTCCCTAAGGTTTTGATTGCAGTTTTCGCATTGATAAAGGATGGTGGGCTGAAGAACCTGCTAAAGGAAATATTCAGGGACGAGCTTTACACGAAGTAGTGATGATTGGTGATGACATGTGGGTGATTGGTGGAGAGAACTTTCACCACTCTTCTTTCCATATTTTAATGAAGTAATTATCTTCAATTATTTTTTAATGACTTTTTTCTAATTTTCAAGTGTTCAAGTAACATGCAACATTGGCTATGTTTAATTTTGTGTGTCTTATTTTAGATACAACTTTATTAAAAAGACTTGGGTCAATGTATCTTCCAGCACAGTTAGTGAACCGCTAAACAGATACTGCCATTCTGTTGTTGCATATGAGGTAAAAATGTGTAGAATAAATTTTGAAATGCAAAATACCAACCAGTGGCGGCCCGTGGTAAAAAATGTTGGTGCAGCCAAGATAAAGCAACGCCCCCTCCAATTTTTCTTAGCTAAGCATATCATTAAAAAAGTTTATAAAATTATTTTTTTAAAACTTATCATATTACTTTAAGCATACTTTATCATAGCGGGGTTCCATTTTTTAAAACAAAGATTAAATGAAATATTGAAAGTAAGAAACAAAAGTATTCCGTTAACAGTTTAAAAAACAGAAAAAGTATAATCGTTTCACAATGAAAAGTTAAAATTCTTGATACCCAAACCTACCGCCACACGCACACATGACCTAACATGTGTTTGGAAGCAGCCAATCATATCTAAGAATTCCTTCACGGGCATACTCCTCACAGGCAAATCCCGCTCAACTATCTTCTCTGACTGTAGTCAGTAGGATTGGATCATAAGCCAGCAAATCATTTGATACGCAATTGGTATCCTGCACCAATTTCACTATTTGAGCGGGATTTTTATGTCTGGCGTGAAACTGAAAGCGTTTAATTAAAAATTGTGCTTCTTTGGCAAAATACAGTAATGAATAAAAAATTTATGATCCTATTTGGGATTTTGCTTTTTCTGAATATTTAGGTACAGCCCGTCTGTACTTGCTGTATGCCACGAGCCACCACTGATACCAACCAAAGTTATTTTACTGCTGTCAATTTTTTGTTAAAAAATATCTTAAATCTGTACAAAGAACATTTTTTTCATCATCAAATGTTTAAAAAGTCAAAGATCTTATAACAATTCAATAAAAATTCTAATTTATACTAATTTAATAATCCATTTTATATTAATTAAAAAAAATGTCTCGCTTTAGTAATTAATCTCTATTTATTAAAAAAAATTTAATAATAAAAAATGTTTTGTGCTGTATCGTATCAATGTATTTTGTTGAAATTTAGGTTTTTATAGAGGAATTTATGAAGTACTAAGTTGCTATCAGTAATTCTATTTCCTCAGAAAGTTTAGATTTGGGTAATTTAATTTAGATGGGCATTAAGGGATCCACATTATAGGCAACCAATATTCTGTTATTACCACACTTGACTCTATTATTAAAACTTTGAGGCAATATTTTAAAATTCTCAAAATATATAAAAATATTAGAGACTCTTAAATACTTTTGTGCAATGCATAAATTGCTCTTCAAACCTTTTCAGCTTTCAGCAAAAAAAAAAGTTTACTGTAATTATTTTTGAGATAAAATTCTATTATATGAGATACATTGAATACACACACAATATAATTACTACTGAAAATTTGCAATCAGTTAATTGGCTTGGACTTTATTGTATATGTCATTTAAAAAAAACTAATTTCAAACCCACAACATTTTCATATTTCTTATAATTTTATTTTTGATGTTGCAGGATAATATTTATATGTATGGTGGTATGTTGTATAATGGAACAGTACTTAATGACTTATGGCTCTTTAATACTACCAAAAAAAGTTGGCACTTATTATCAAAAGTTACTATGGATCAAAATTGCCATTCTGAACCTTGTAGTCCTTTGGCTACCATGGGACATACTGCAACTGTTGTTGGGAATTACATGATTGTGATATTTGGCCATAATCCTGTATATGGATACCTTAATACTGTTCAACAGTATCAATTTGGTTAGTATTTTTACTTTGCTAATATCCTAATTTTGCTATAGATAAAACCCCTAAAGTTAAAAAGTGCTATAATACCTATAGAAATATACCTATACTGGGCTTAAAACATTAATGTAAATATGTGCTCTTCTAAGTAGGCTAGGTATGCAGAGTAGAAAAATGACTTGCTCTCTGCAACTTCTACTTAATAAGGAGCAGTGTTAGACATTAGCTTCAAAGGAACAATTTTAAAATTAAACTGAAAATGCAGTCAACCTCTATTACAACAAACCTTCAACAAATCAAATTTTTGGAGGTATATATACTGGAGGTAAACTTACTTAGGAAATAAGCTTTTTCCTGTTACATTTTCATAAAGCCTTACTGAACCTACTTTGAGGTTCCAAAAATTATATTTCTTTAAATTATAAAAAAAGTTATAAAATATGTCTGGGAGAAAATAGTTTATGAAAAATTATTCATGCTTTACTTATCAAATACTTTTCAATTTAATTTTAGGATCTGATCATTGGGAATTAGTAGCTACACGTGGTGCAATAGTAAAAGGTGGCTACGGACATACCAGCGTGTATGATCGTGTAGCACAGAGAATATATGTTTACGGTGGTTATCACTCATATGGAGCTGAAGCTGCTTTGGTTGATTTTCTTTATGCATACAATTCATGGGAATATACTTGGTATGTACTTATATCTATTTTGTTATACCTGTTTCATTTTATTAAAAAAACTTAATTATATAATTTTTTTATTACATGGGGGTTCTTAATGAAATTGGACAAATTATTTGGTACTGGTACAAAGGAATTAGCACAAAGATAAAAACTAGAAATTAAATTCTTTTACGCAATTCTATTTATTGTAAACTTATTTTTTTAAAATAAAATTATGCATTTTATGTCATTTAACTAACTTTACTTTCCCATTTGCTATTTCCTGTTAACAATGCAACTTTGAAACCAATGTTCATCAAGCGACAATTTGATGATGTGAATGCAATGTAATTTGCATTATGAGTTGATAATTTGATTATTTTTGTCGTAATGTACTGTGACTGTGGAATAATGTAAAACTTAATATGAAATAGTAGAACTTTTAATTTTTTTTACAGGGTTCTTTTGACACCAAGTCAGTCCCATCGTTATTTACATAGCAGTGTTATCTTGAATGGAATGATGTTAGTGTTTGGTGGAAACACTCATAATGGAACTTCTTATAGTAATGGTGGCCAGTGCTTTTCCAATGACTTTCAAGCATATGATATAGGTATTCTTACAATATGTATTTAAACATTTGTAGTATTATGGCATCTATTTCATAGAAACTTTAGTTTATTGAATCAGCTGTTGAATTAAATCCCAGAAACATAATTTAACCAACTGATGGATAGGCTTTAGTCACTAAACAGCTTACAAAACCTTGCTTCTTTCAACTCTTATCTAGTCGTTTGATGGGATTGTCTTCCCCAGATGATAATTTCTACTTACATTGGATGTTGCCTCAACCCTCCGTTGTGCTTTATGAGGCGCTAAGCGGTGGAAGGGGGATAGAATTGTGGGCAAACTCACCTACGCTTTATTAGAAAGAGGCAAACAAGCACAACCTTTCCCGCTTATACCTTTTAGACAGAGACAAAGATGCTTGGTTTTTCCCGCCTACTATCCTTTTTGGAGAATTAAATTTCATAGAGTTTATACATCTATATCCCTCAAAGCGTTAAACAGAACTTAGTCCTTTAAAATGTTATGCACTGTATAATCAATTCTCCTTAAATAGAATTTTTAAAAATAATTAAAGTTTGTTTTAAATACTATTCTTTTGAAATCTGTGTTTTTAAAATGTCTAAAACATTGTTTGTATTGTGTTATGTAGCTTGTGATACTTGGCACATAATGAATTTCCCATCAATTCATAACCAAAACATTGCTAGATTTGGACATTCATCTGTTGTTTATAATGGGTAAAGTATTTTATTACCTGTATTATTGATTTTTTGAAATTGACATACCTAATTTTTTGAGGCTTTGGTACTTGAAATTTTTTTTAAATAATGTCTAGTAATTGGTTAAATGTATTCATAAATAATTATATGCATTGTTTTAAATAGCTCATATTTTTCTGTTAAACATTAAATTTTC
Source organism: Oedothorax gibbosus (assembly GCA_019343175.1). Classification (NCBI taxonomy): domain Eukaryota; kingdom Metazoa; phylum Arthropoda; class Arachnida; order Araneae; family Linyphiidae; genus Oedothorax; species Oedothorax gibbosus. Next base: position 185,309 of record JAFNEN010000683.1, on the reverse strand, counting down.
TTACTAAAGATTTTTTTAAAAAAAACCATCAATCTATGCAACCGCATGCACAGTTTTATTATCTACTTAATTTTTTAAATTACTTTCTTTTAGCTTGAAGTTATTCTACAAAGATTTAATTTTATTAGTATGAAAGCATCTTTTCAAATATTATGTATGTAATTTTTTAAAAGTATTAGTATATTTCATTGAAAGAAATTAAAATTTTATGTTCCAGATCTATGTATATTTTTGGAGGATTTAATGGTCAAATGCTGAAGGACATACAAAAGTTAACTCCAGGTACATATTTTTTTAATATTACATACGTATTTTTACCAGTTTTTAAGTTTACTTTACTCGTATACCTGAACTTCCAGTATATTAAAACATTGCCTTTTTTTACCTTTTACCTATAATTTTATTTTTACTTTAATTTTTTATAACAATTAAATTATACCCATTTTATAATAATTTCTTATAAACTAAAAACCCAATTCTGGCTTACTTTAAAATATATACATAGTTTTGAACGTGTATTACTTTCAGACTGAGGAAATATATATTTTTAAAATTCCTATCATATTTTAAAGTTTTGATTTTTCACATTTAGGTTCATGTGAAAAGAATGCCAACAGTGCATCTTGTGAGAAAGCTGCACCTGGAATTAAATGTGTGTGGAATTTTGAAAAGAAAATATGTCAAGCCACTTCAAAAGTAGCCTCATATCATACATGCTCCAGAAAAGGAGGTAAAAATTAAAACTTAACATTAATTAAAATTCTACAAAGTATTTATGCTTATTTTAAATTTTTTTTTGTTTATTTTATTAACCCTTTGCACTTGAGCCCGTTTCCGTGGGTACCTACCAGCAACTCAAAGCATTGCGCACAGCTTTTGGTGAACTTCTTACTTCTAACTTATTATAAAATGAATTCACCCATAAAGTAACACATAAAACTTTTATATTTCAGTATTTATATATCTTTACAGCTTTAGAAAGATAATTTCTTAAAAATTAGTCTTTGTAATTTTGCTTTTCATGACATTTGATGTAACAACTGTCAAGATGTATGCCTGTCTTGTTGGGACAAGTTTTAGAATAGTATGTTGTTTGATGTCTTTTCCCGGGCTTGTTTTTTGAGAGCAGACTTTGCAATCCCTTCTAACTCCTATTAGAATGCTTAGGCGGATGTTTTCAAATTCGGAGGTTGAAGTCGAAGAATGAGCATGTGTCTGACGAAAATTCGATTTGCGTCATTAAATCATGTGGTGAGGGAGAGTTGCCTCTCAAGTTGTGTCATTAAATCATGTGGTGAGGGAGAGTCTCCTCTCGAGTTGCGTCATTAAGTCATGTGGTGAGCGAGAGTCGCCTCTTGAGATGCGTCATTAAATCATGCGAGGAAGAGTTGCCTCTTGAGTTGCTTCATTAAATAATTAGGTGAGGGAAAGTTGCGTCATTAAATCATTTGGTGAGGGAGAGTTGCGTCATTAAATCATGTGGTGAGGGAGAAAGTCGCCTGTCGATTTGCACCATTAAATCATGTGGTGAGGGAGAGTTGCCTCTCAAGTTGTGTCATTAAATCATGTGGTGAGGGAGATTACCTCTGAAGTGCAAAGGGTTAATTATAATTATTTATGCAGTTCTAATTAAACTTGTCTGTTTTTTGCAGCTAATGTTACTTCCTTATGTGGGCGGTTAACATCCTGCCCAAGCTGTTTAGAAAATACTTATGGTTGTGTTTGGTGCGGATCATCTTGTTCTCATGGCAGATGCGGTAAAAATATTAAGGTATTTAGTGTTAATTAAATTTTATATACATTTCTTATTGTCTGTTGTATACTGATGTGAAAATATTTTATTTTGAATAGAATTTTAATCATATATTTTGTAATGTTATCCATCTCTTAGCAAACATTTTTTGTATTTTTATATTTAAAAGATTGCTTACATTTTACATATTAACGACGATTGGCAAGAAAATTTACCACATGAAAATGAGTTTTTTTTGCTTCGTTAGTGGGCCAAGGCCTGCCGTGCCCATTCCAGCTTACATGACCAACTGCTCTGGGATGCTACGCATATGTCTCGGTTAGCTGGTCAACCTCGCGTGGATCCATCAGTGAATTGTCCAATGCCCTTTTAACTGCCTAATAATATTAAGTTTTAAGAGTTAAACATTTAAATGGTATTGTTTTTTTTAAATTATTTTATTCATTTACTGGGAATTGAAGGCTTATTAAACAAATTTCATAAATATTTGGATATAGTACCTTGATACAAGATATTTTTAATTTTAGGAAACCAATATTCTTGATAAGTGTGAAGTTGCTGAAAGTAGTAATTGTGACAAATTACACAACTGCCATGCTTGCCATACAGAATATCATTGTGGTTGGCAAACAGATGAAAAATGTTATACTTTTGTTAGGGAATCAAGTAATTTATGCTTCTATTTATTAGATTTTATAATATCGCTATTTCATTTTTTTTTATTAAAATGATTGTTATACTGTTATTTGTTGCAGTAAACTTTGAATAATTGATTCTCTAGAGATATTAAAACAGGCAGTTTTTCTCTCGCATTTAAAAATTAAATTTATAATTGTATTATTGGATCTCCAATATTAGCCATAGCAATAAAGAGGGTTGCCGTATCAAAAGTCCACTGTATTAAATTATTTTTTATTTTTGATGAGAAAGAAACAAAAATATAAATTTATATAATTTTACACTTTTTCACTTTTATAAATCCTAAAGAAAAGTGTTATTACTTCAAAGCTGATTTGATAGTGTACTGCTAATTTAATGCAGCTTAATTAGGCTTATTGGGGCAGTTAGTAAGCACTTTTAAGAGCAAATTCATTTAATTGAGCAAAGCCAGAGAAAATGTTATTCTTAATTTTGTAGCCATTATTGATATTTAAAAAAAAACAGGTTTTGAAATTATTGTATGTAATTTTAATTAAGTTCTGAGTGGGAATTTATTAGTTATTTATGTTCTTTATAAGTTTCATTAAGAATCACACGCACAAATTATTTAGTATTTAATTTTAAATTAATTTTAAATTAATTTTAATCTATTTCTTTTCTTTCAGGTAATGGTACTGAAAAAGCGATTCTTAATGATGATTATCGAGTGAAATGTGAAATACCTTGTAGTAGCAGATATACATGTGAAAACTGTACTCAAGGTCCTTGTATGTGGTGTAGTAGTCAGCAAATGTGTATTGAATCAAATGCTTATGCTGCAGTATTTCCTGTCGCACAATGTATGGAGTGGACAACCACAATAACTAAGTGCCGTGGTAAGTTTTTTTTGTGTGTTTTCTCAGCTAGCTAATGTTTCAAACTATTGATATACCTGGTACATTGGATTGCTTTGTGATTATCACTTTTCTTTGAAATTCTGAAATACTAAATTTTATACAATTGACTTTCTAGAATGGTCTTTGTTTAGAGGTAAATTGCCCATCAGTCGAAAGTTTGAAAATTTAATATACAGCTACATTTAAAAAAAATATATTTATCAATCAAGAATTTTAATGTTTATTTTCCAATTGTGTTTGGCATCATATCATAATGAGAGTAAAATGGTATTTAGGCTGTTTGTCTTTTAATTTTTAATAAACCTTTTTTTTTTATTTAGGTTTGAACTGTAAAGATATACAAACTTGTGATCTTTGTCAAAAAAATCCTCGTTGTGGGTGGTGTGATGATGGTAGTGGAACAGGTTTAGGTGCATGCTTAGAAGGTTCTTCTTCAGGACCAGTTGCACTTGGAAGCTCTCCTAGCTCTTCTTACATGTTAAACAATACTATATGTCCAGCTGGACAGTGGTACTTTACAACTTGTCCACGTAAGTAGTATATTGAGTAATCTCTATTCAAAGTTTTTTATGCACTTTTATAGCATAAAACTATTTTTTTTAAATTAAAAAAATATATATTAAATAAAAGTTTATAATAAATGTATTCTGAAATTTAAAATTATTTCTAGTTTTTAATACATGAATTCAAAACTTATTTTAATTCTAGTGGGATGCAAAAGATTTTGACTAAAATGTTTAAAAACTAAAAATTGCATTGTATTACTGAAAAAGATATTAAATTTTAAGACATCAAAATTTTCATCGATGTACCGTTGTTTGACTGTTTGGACATTTAAGTTTTAATCTCATTATGACTATTCACTATTAAACTAAATGGTAAAGCTATAATAAGTGATGTATGATTTTTATTTTTAATAATTTACAATTTTTATAGCTTGTCAGTGTAATGGCCATAGTACATGTGTTAATGGAACCGAAAAATGTGTTTTGCCCTGTCAACATCTTACAGAAGGTATGTTGTATGATTGTATTTCTTCTTCTTTTTTTATTTACAATATTTTTTTTTGTTACAGATAAACTGTAATAAAATATTTTCAATGAATGTTTACAAATTTTATGATATTCTACAAATGGAATATTTATAGATACCGTATATACTCGTGTATAACCCGACCCCCCATTTTTAAACCAAATATCCTTCCAAAATCGGTAACCCGTGTATAAGTCGAGGTAGGAAATAAGGCCAGCCTTCTGAAGAAAATAAGAAGAAACCGGTTCATAACGGGATCGTAATTTTTATTTATTTTGCAAGCTAAATTTCAACCCCAATGAAAATAAAACAGGTTTCATCTCCGAGTGTCCTTGACATTGCCGACCCTGAATGGAGAAATGAAGAATGGAAACTAAGTTAAGTGAAGCGTGAAGACTATACTGCCAAGGTCACGGACCGATGTTGTTTTCTTTACACCTTAAAGACTGGTTGACTGAACTGCTCTGTGCCAGAGCTACACGTGCAAAATACGCATCGCGTTGAGAACTAACAATTAAACATCATTATGGTAGATACCGTGAATAGATACCAATCTTATTTCATCTTCAAGATTTAACCGCTTTTGGGTCCTTATTTTTAATAGATAGTATCTAAACCTTAAGTTTGATTGAAATTTAGTTTTATTTTAAGGACATGGGATTTTTGTTTTGGAAATTTGATGTCTCGTGTATAAGTCGACCCCGATTTTTACGGCACTGAAATTGTCCAAAATTTCTCGGCTTATACACGAGTATATACGGTAGTACAATTATGTTTTTATATTATTTGATTGTGGATGGTATATCACTAAGACTTGTTCTTCCAATAATGTCTGTGTAATTAGTTTTTAAATACCTAATTATTAATGTATATTAGTACTCAAATATTTATTGAAACAAAGTGTAGACATCTAAGTTCTTAAGTATGTGATTAAACAAAACTGCAATTAAAACACATTTTATGTTTTTAATTTGTTTTATTTTTTAAATTGGTAATCTAGGTAGTATTTTCAGATTTCTCCTGTTTATCTGGATTTTTTGCATGTATATATCATACAATTTTATTATAAAACCATTCAATGTTTCTTAAACATTGTTATATTGTTTTTTCAGGATCTCATTGTCAACAATGTATGGCTGGTTACTATGGAGATCCAGTAAATGGTGGGAACTGTACACCTTGCTTTTGTAATAACCATGGGGATTTGTGCCATAGAGAAACTGGGAGGTGTTATTGTACAACCAAGGGGATTAATGGTCCACATTGCAATAGGTATTTTAAAAAAATTTAATCATCATAGTAGCATTAGTTTGGTTATTGCTCTTATCAAAACTTTTATTTCAACATCAAATGCCACTTTCTTTACTGAACTTTAATGCATATATTTAATATAATTTTTAGTAAATGTAGTTCGTATGTCATAAGTTTAATGTCATTTTATATAAACTCTCCAAAGCATTTTTGTAAAATTCAATAACAATTTTGAACCAAAACTCCTTTCCCCTTAACAAACTCTTGCTTATTTAAATTCTCAATTGCTTAATTTATTTTGCATTAAAAATTATTGATAAAGTTTTTATGTGTATGGTTTTGTTTATGATTAGTTTTTTTCCCTCTTTTGTTTCATGTGTTTTATCCTTTTTTGCCCCAAAGCTTGAAGTTTCTAAATAGTTTTTTTTTATTTATTAGGTGTGATGAGTCAAATCACTATGTTGGTAATCCTGAAGAGGAAAATGGATCCTGTTATTGTAAGTTTAATTATATATGCATAATTAGTAACTTTTCATTGCCTAATGCAATGGTCAGCAACTTTTGTAAATGAAAGGGCCAAATTGCTAGTTTTGCAGAAATTGTTGCTGATGTTGAAACATTCCACTGAAGTTTTTTAGCTGGGCTAAGGGGATAAATTTTTTGAAGTTGAAGATTCTTAACTAAAACGTTAATGATGACACATATCACTTTTTAATGGTGTTCTAAACTGAACAAAAGATTTAAGATACTTTAGTCTAAGCTTTCTTATTTATTTTTTATCAAGTTAATGAATAAATACTCATTTTCAGACAACTTGTCAATCGATTTCCAGTATACTTTTAACATGTCTAAGCCAGAGGATCGTCACTATACAAACATAAATTTTATGAATATTCCGGTGAAACCAGATGTAGATGTTGACTTCACCATATCTTGTTCCGATTCAGCATTAGTTAATATATCGGTAGCATCAAGTAAGTATTTATTTTAGTCAAGATTATAACATTTGATTTTTTTTAAAATATGGTAAAAATAATATTTTAACATATTTTTTGTATTTTTCAATAATAATACTTTGCCAATTCTAAAAATTAAAAGAACATTTATTGATCCTTAATTTACGTGAAACTCTGGGGATCTTCTAAAATTGTGAAGGCTCTAAGTGATATCTATTATGAAACAAAATACAAGCACTTTCCACAGAACTCTGCTCGAATATTTAAAAAAATAAGAATAATAATTAAAAATAATTTATAAGCACTTTCTGTTTGCCTTCCAAGTCTCAATTTCAGAGATAACTTGACACTAAAATACAACGTTTACAACTGAAAAACCACATGGGATTTAGGATTTGTGGACTTTCTGTTAGAATTTTTACTATTTAATTAAAAGTTCTTTATTATCCGGAATTTTCCATTATCCGATCTTCCTCCATTCCCAATTTGATTGGATAATCACGGTTCTACTGTAGTGTATGTGAATTTTTTTTATAACAAAGTGTTCACAGACTAGAAAAACTGAGTATTATCAGTGAATTCAGTAATTCTGAAAATTTCAAGGATTCTTAATTTTAAAAAAAATCAAAAAATTTACAATTTTTTTCAAAATAATAAGTTCAACCACACGACAGTTAATTGCAAACCTCCAGCACATTTTGAGTACTTTAGTGACATTTAGTTGACATTTTTTAGTTTGAATTTGCTATTTATAAACTTCAGCGCAACTGATTGGTGATAAAAGACGTTCTTAGGATTCACAATCTAATATGAACGAATTTTTACGAATTTCAAGGGATAACAATTCATCATTGTTGGGGTAGGCAATATTTGAGATTATGCAACCTACAGATTTCAATTTTGTAATCAAATTAAAATATTTGATGCTGTCAATTTCGAGAATTGGGAATTTCCACTTGTATGGATTCTCTATTATTTATTTATATTTATAATCTTTTTAATATTTAGAAATTATTTTCAATGATTGATGTTATATTGTATTTGAATATATTTAATTTATAGGTGAGTTTCTTATAGTTATTGTGTACTCAAAGATAAAAATCCTTATCTATTTACTCTATTTTTCAGCTTCTACTTCGGAAAAATTTCTTGATGAAAATCATAAATGTGGAACTTTCAAACTTCGTTTTTCTCATGATGATCATGTGTTCGGTGCTGATAATTCTACATTTTATGTCTACGTTTTTAGCTTCAATACACCTTTTGTTCTTCAGATATCATTCTCACAGCATAGGCAGCTAGATTTGTTGCAATTTTTTATCACTTTTTCCAGGTGAGATTTTTTTTAACATGGCCAATACCTAAGAAAATACTTAGCATGGTCTCTTATATTAAAACATTCAATGTTTTATATTACACAAATACCTTAGTGTAAAATCTTTCATTTGAGTTTTAAGTTACTGCACAATAAGATTAAAGAAGCATATAGAAGTGACTCAATCTTTTAGTGATGAAACAACACTAGCAATAACTACACTACCAAACATTTGGAGTGGCAACATCCGTCGCCAATTTTTAATATCAAAAGTTGTGTACAGATTATAAATTTGGATGCTGCCATTAAGTGGCCTCTTTTAACAACTAAAACTAACTATATAATTTTTAAACAGTTTTTTTACCCAATACTTTCCGCATTATACATACAAAAGAAATAATGACATATTTTTTATATAATGAAAAGAATTGAAGCTTACCAAAGCATGTTCAATGAGTTAATTTTTTTTCATTTTACTGTTATATTTCAATATTCACTTAGAGTATGCACTATCTTAATTTTTGTGTTTTTCTAAAACCATTAACTTGCTTAATTAAACTTATCACAATATTATATTTTAGTTTAATGCTTATATGGTGGTCAAGTTTAAAAGAATTCAAAAAGTAGTTTAATACAGGTTTTTTCTTTCAGTTGCTTCTTATCTTTGCTGATCATGGCAGCAATAATGTGGAAAATTAAGCAAAAATATGACCTTTACAGGCGTAGAAGAGTGAGTAATGACCCTCATCAACCTTTATTTATGCTTATTTTTTAAAATATGATATTATTTTTTTTAAGTGCAGTATTAATGATAATTTTAAGTAAAGTGGAACCTCTACTAGCTTGCCTGATTACGACCGTTAAAAGGACAATCTGAGTAATCAAGATAACATAAGTTATTCTGTTTATTAACATTTCTATTTCAAACAAAAAGTTTCAAAATAACTAAAGTAGCCTTCTTTCCTGTTACTTAAAAACTTACTAAACTTCTTATAGAAAAACAAGTAGGTTTGGAACAATAACTGTCACTTAGAAGCGCTTCTACACAAGATTTATATACATTAGGAAAACATCGTCAAACACAGCAGTTATAATTTAAACTTTTAAAAGCCAGAATCAACGATTTTTTTCCGCAAATTATATTAATTTTACTTATTGTCTGCTTGATTTATTTGAAGTTCAAAGAGTAATTAAGTATTTTTTTTTATACGAAAAAACACGAAACTACTTTAAATTGCACTAAAAAATAAGAAATGTAAATTAAAACTAACCTCATTTTTCTGTAAAAATATAATGCATTGCCACTTTGTAAACAAATACTGAACAATCAAAGAATCACATTATGCTACATTTTATGACGTTGATCCAAACTCATTTATAACAAAAATAAATTTTCCTTCATTTGTTTATTTTAAATAAGTAGTTTCTCGTGCTATTGTTGATATGGCAACCAGCATTTTAAATTTAATAGGAAATTTGCCGCCGAACAGTATACGGATGTCCGTCTGAACGTACAGACAGACGGACAAAAATATAAAAGTTGGGTCTCTGAGGTCATAATTTTCTAATAAAAATGAATTTTTAAGGTCCGACAGAACCGATTTTGGAAGGGGAGTACAGACAGACGGACATCGTCAGCATGTCAATACCTACTTTTTAATTTTTTTAGAGTTAAAAGAAGAAAAGTAGGCTAAAAAATAGTGCAAGTTAAATAAAGTATTGTACTAACAGGGACAGTTAGCAAATATAGAATATATATGTATTTATGTTACAGGCTAAATAAAATAATCCATGACTAAAATTATTATTCTCGTATTCTTAATTCAAAGATAATCAATCATACTTTGCAGCAATAAAAAAAACCTTTTTAAACCAGTTTATAGAGAAGATTTTGTTCTTTGAAGAGAGATGTTTTTTTTTATAATAGCAAATTTTCTTCAAAATTTGGTTATGAACATTTCTTGAATAAGTATTTGCATATTTACAGAGGCTATTTGTTGAAATGGAGCAAATGGCTAGCAGGCCATTTGCCGGGGTTGCTGTTGAACTAGATTCGCAACTTCTTGTCATATCAGCCAATCAGAATGAAGAACGTCGAAAGAAGGTAATAATCCGCAAAAAGGTAATTTATTTGTTTTCAGTATTTATGTTAAAGTTTTAAATTTTAGTTTTAACTCTTTAGTTTTAATTTCTTGCTCGTTGTCACTTAATCAGTGTATAAGCATTTAAAACACATTGTCTTGTACAAATATTGTCATCTCACTTCATAATGTGTCTCCACACTTGTCCCAATCACTCTATGCTGTGGCACTTTTGGACAAATGGGCAATTCAGAATATAAGTAATATTAGGATGAAATATTAATTTTTTTTGAAAAATGCAAAGTCCTGGGGAAGAACCCCTTGATTGCATAGGAACATAGATATAGTTACAAACACACGCATTATACAGCTCTAGCACAAATACCTTCGAACAAATCATCCCATAATCAGATCTGTTTGGCGGACCTTGGCAACAGAACCTGTTTCTTCCATACTTCTCTTACAGTAGAAGCATGGGACCCGTGTCTGACATGAATCAGGGTTGCCACGAAAAAAGAACCAAATAAGAAACTGTCTTCCTTGCACCAGTTTATTCAATGACTCGTCGCCAAAGAGGTCTGATGCAGACAGATTCCTATGCAATGAAGGAGGTTTTCCCCTGTACTCTTCACATGTGTTATTAACTAATACTGTAAACTGACTTATAGCAGGGTGAAACAATCTATGAATTGTGCTTGGCCATGGTAATGAGACCAAGACCAACAGTCTGCTTCCTTAACCAAAGCATTCTAGAGATATTTTAGCCAGCTACATTTGTCATGTAAAAAACCTTTTGTAAATAGATTGCAATTGGAGTAATTAAGCTTCGAGAATTATTTATCATCATTGGATTAACACAGTGAAAAGCCTTTGGTTCAATCTTTGGCAGAAGTTGACTCTCCATCTCGGATTATGAAGAGAATCGTCACAATATTGTTAAGGATAAAACACTTCAATAAATCAAAGCAAATTTCTAATTTGGGAAGCCAGCCTCCTATTAAACTGAACAATACTAGTTTTAAACTGGATAACTTAATTGGTAATTAAATTAAAAATGAATAAAATAGATAACTTGCTTAATGTTTGAGTATGTTTTCTTTCCAAAACCAAGAATGAACACTAAAAATATATACATTAGCTTCGCTCCCAAAAAATTGGAAAAGTTCGACGAATAATACCCCATGTAGAGGCGGTGTATGTTAAACATGCTTCGAAATTCCTGACTCAGTGTACAATGCTTCTCCTAAAAGTTGCGTTGGGTGCCTACTCGGGTGTTGGCTCGTCACTTGACTGTGGTTCCAAATTACAACGCTTCTTGTAGCTCTAAAGTGGGGATAATGCAACCCAACCCAGAAAAGTGGGCAAAACAATAGCTTTGTTTTTTAAGAAATCTGGCATGTTAATTCTGAAAACTTTTTAGTGCTTCTATATTTTCAAATAACAAATCCTTCAAAATTGAGTCATTTGGTCATTAAAAAAACTAATATAAAAATTAAGCTTTTGAAGTTTTTGGCCTCATCGATTGAAGGTAAAAAAAAATCATGCTATTTTTTTTAGAAGAATTCAACACTAATTATGAAAAATTATCTTAATAATTTCTGGGTTTAAGTTTAATAACAGCAAATATTTTGAACTTTTTCTGGTTATAACTGAACTGTGTGATACAATGGTATACAATATAGATTGGTAAAATGTTTTCTTCACAGTTATTGTCTATTAATTATTTGTTAAGTATTTCTACATTTTACATACTTTATAGACTATTTATTATGATCAAGTTTTCCTTTAAAACTTTTAAAACATTCTAAGCAATCACTTTTATGCTATTTGTAGAAAACTATTAGCTTAACCCATTAACAATGATTTTGCCAATCCATTAACACATTCATTTCCGAATAATATCTTTAGCTTTAAGTTTTCTTAATTCGTTTTTCGTTTTAACGTAATTGTTTGCCCTACATGTATTGTTCAGGGCTATGATCTTCATTTATCTTTATATTTGGTTTATCTTGATAAACTCCAGAAAGCTCATTTTCGCATGGCAAATTTTCTTGCCGACCATCGGGAATGGGTTAATTATTTGCTGTATGGGGACGTACATAAATTACGTCACATCACACAAAAATTTGACTTTTTTGACCCCTCCCTCCCTTATGTCACGCTGCGTCACGTTTGATCGAACCCCCCCCCCCCCCTTAAAATTATGTCACGTTGTTGCACCCTTAAAGGAAAAGTTAATTTTAATATTTCCCTTTGTTTCTGAAATTTGAAAAAAATTCATATTTTTATATTTAAAAAAAAATTAACTTGGAAAGAAAAAAATGTAAAATTTATCGTGGTATAATTTATACATAGGAATATACCAACATTGTATTTACATTTCCGTTGCTCAAGGTCTAACTAGCTATTCGCTAATGTCTTCTAAAAAAGGGGGTCTGAGAGTAATCGGAAATGTCTAGTTCTGGGTCTTTTGGTGTTTGTCCAGGTAGCTGCCAGTCCTCTAATTGGCCAATATAGTGTCGTAATTTTGCGTGTTACGCAATACCGTTACGAAAAGGTCTGTAAAATATTAGAGACCAATAATGCCGACGTTGTTGCATATAATAATCTACCCATCGTTATTCTGAAATAAAGTGTTTCTTATAAAAAAAAGATCTCAATCTTTTTCTCAAAAACTTTATTTCATGTAAAACAGATTTTCCTTGCAAAATTGGAAATTTTCGAATCGTTACGTCACGCAAGCGATTACCCCTCCCCCCTCCATGTCACGATCCGTCACGTTGGTGAATACCCCTCCCCCTCTGAGTGACGTAATTTATGTACGTCCCCTATGGTAATAACTATCAAGATTCATATGCTTAGATGTTAAATTTTCTAAAAACCTTTTTTACCATTATGTTTAATTTCTTATGCCCTAATTGTCCCTTGAAATAAGAGTAAAATTCAGAAGAACCATTTGCCTTTGCTTAGTTTCCGGATTTTATTGATTTCCGAGGATTAGTTTTAAAACTTATTTTATCTTATCCTTTCACCAATGTTTGTAGATTTGCAATTTTTGAGGCTACTCAATTTACAGGTTTCAGTTTCTCAATCAATTCAAAATATTCCAAACTGTTTTAAAGAATTGCGTGTTTTTCCACTTCTGAGGATTTGTGATGTGTCCATTTACGAGTATTTGCGATTTACTGATTTTTACGGCTTTGTAAATTTTTAATTTTTTGTAATTATCAATGCTGAATATCACAGATTTGCTGATTTTGAGGATTCGCAATTTATTTCTTTTGGAATGCGATTTTTTTAATGTGTCCAAATTTTTCTTTTTCCGAAGTAAAAAAAAAGTTATAAGATTGAGGAAGACATCAAATTATCAGAGAATTTTAAAAGGGTTTCTCTGAGAGCACCCTGTGAATTCTCTTTTTTTTTGTATAAAAGTTTTCTCTTGTCATACATATGCTTAATATTTGTGTATTTTAATTATTTTCAGTGTCATCCAACTCCTATTGCACTGGAACCCTGTTCTGGAGGCAAAGCTGCTGTTCTTTCTTTAATTGTTCAATTGCCTCGTGGTGACGACGAATATACACCAGCTGGTCAATCGGGCCTTGCCATAGCAAGTGCATTAGTGTCCTTAGGAACTTTAAGTAAAGGAACTACAGATGTTATTAAAGAGACTAGTAAACTTGATTCCTGGAAACCTATCTCCAATTCTAGTACATGTATATAGAACTATTGTACTTATGAACAGAAATGAAGCTTCCCAGTCACTCTCATATGCCTAGAATTCATCAGGTTACGCTGCTATCTTTACACAAAGCCTAGCCCTTTTTTTAAGTGTATATTTGTTATGTACTTTTATTATTACTTGGGTTTGAGGGAATGTAAATAGGTGTATAAATTATTGTGTTTATATTTTAAGTGTAACTGAGTTACAGCTTAAAAGACCTGCCTGTAAATATACTTTTGTATAGTACATTAAAAGTCTGTTTATCCCAATTGCTCAAAATAGGAATAATAAAGAATGGGAGCTGCTTGCTGAAAGCTAGTTTAATATTTTTAAAAATTTCAATCTATTGGCTAAGTTTTGAGGGTTTTTATTGTAATTTATTCAAGTTTGCACCATCCTGATGTCTTCAAATTTTGTACTAGCAATAGTTAATCTGATAAATCAATATACATTATTGTATTTAGACCTTATCCTACTGCTCTAAAATATTATCTGATACTATTGTACCTTATCATATCCTTTTAACTAAAGTTATTCAGTATTTCACATGTGATAATGAACTGCTATATTTCTTTTTTAACGCAAAACATGCACCATCCTGTTTCTGGTAAAAATACCCAGTGTAATTATTATAGGTTCTGTAAATCACAAAAGCATTTTTAAACAATGACTTAACTTACAAAGTATGTGTTGTTTGAGAAGACAAGTAGAATTAGACCATTCATTTTTGTTTTCAATAAACTTTTTTTAGATTAAACTGTACCTCATTTTAAAGGTTAGTTCAGCCATAGGTTTTCCTTTTGAAACTATTTTGAATTTAAATTATATATTTATATCAGTGTGAACTTTATTTGAAAGTAATTACTAACTGTATATTGTAAATATATTTGTAAATATATTTATATAAAAATAATAGTGGCATTCAAAGTAAATAGCAATTGTTGATTAGTGTAAAATAAAATAGTTATATTTTTTAGACGGTCAAACATTAGACATTTTTTAAACGGGTTTACTACATTTTGAGTTGATTTCATCTATTAATGGATCCTAAATGACATTTGTTAGATTTCATTGCCCCTTTGCAATTCAAAAAGTGTTATTTATTCTCTGATAACCTTTTGAAACTTTTTAGAAACAAGGTTGCATTTATATTTTGTACTGTTTATCCATTATCTTTATGAGCAATAAATCGTAACTTTGTTCTTTATGGTAAATATTTTTTAAGGTTTCAGATTTTTTAATATATTACTAAAATTTTTTGCACTCTTCTAGATTTAATTTATTCTTATAAAGTTTTTATTTGGCTTCAGCAGAGTTCAATGGTGAATAAATGGGATTCTACTGTACTTAACTGTGCTTAACCTTTGCTGTGCCTAACCTGGCAAACCCAAATATTAAAAATAATGTACTATATTTCAATGTACAATTGCGAAATTTACATTCTTTTCTTCATGTTAAAGAATATACTATTTTTATAGGTAAAATGTTCGAAATATCACTGTACTAAAACTGTTCATGTAATCAAATAAAATTGTGTAAGTTTTAATTTATTTTATTAGAATTTGGTCAGTGTGCTAGGTATTTCAATCAAAATGGGATTGTACTGTACTTAACTTTTGCTGTGCTTAACCTGGCAAACCCAAATATTAAAAATAATTTACTCGATTTCAATATACAATAATATAAGCGAAATTTACATTCTTTTCATGCTAAGAAAATATTTTTTATGAGTAAAATATACGAAAGATCACTGTACAAAACTGTTCATGTAATAAAAAAAAGTGTTTCAATTTCATTTATTTTATTAGAATTTGGTCAGTGTGCTAGGTATTTCAATTAAAATTGGATTTTACTGTGTACTTAACTGTGCTTAACTTTTGCTGTGCTTAACCTGACAAACCCAAATATTTTACACTCTATTTCAATATACAATAATATAAGCGAAATTTACATTCTTTTCTTCATGTTAAGAAAATAATATTTTTATGAGTAAAATATACCAAAGATCTATGGATGCTAGGTATTTATATTGAAATGGGTTTTACTATACTTAACTGTGCTTAACCTTTGCTGTGTTTAACCTGGCAAACCCAAATATTAAAAATAATTTACTCTATTTCAATATACAATAATCTAAGCGAAATTTACATTCTTTTCTCTATGTTAAGAATATAATATTTTTTATAAGTAAAATATATGAAAGATCACTATATTAAAACTGTTCATGTAATCAAAAAAAATGTGTAAGTTTCACTTTATTTTATTAGAATTTGGTCAGTGTGCTAGGTGTTTAAATTAATCTGGTTTTTACTATTTGTATAAATGTCTATTAATTTTGTGTATATATATGTATAATTTGTTTTGTTAGCACTTTTGCATTCTATTTATTATTGTCTGGATTTTATGAGAATGGTATTTGGTATAATTTCCTTTATTTTGTTATGCACATTCATTTCAATTGTGCAAATATACAGTGTTCAAGGCTGCTGCTGGCTAATTACATTCTCTATTATTTGTCCTTCCTGTAATCAATTTTTTTAAATGATTCATGGAAATTCGAGTTATTTTTAGAGTTTTAGAGTTACCGTAGTTTTTTTTATGTAGAATCGCTGGCGTTTCCAGATTTAGTGTGGGGGATTTTAGAATTGCAGTATTTTAAAAATTTTTTAGGGTTATACTCTCCCAAGTTTTGCCATTTTAGGATAGAATAAGAGTTTCCCAAATTAAGTATTCCTGATTAAGATCAATTGAATAAAATTTCAAATCCTTTAAAATTAATAAAATTGGACATTAAAAAAACATTAAACAGCAATCCTCAATGATTGTTTAAAAGCAAAACATTAAATGAAGGCAAATCACGGGGAAAACTGGCAACTGCAGATTTTTTAGAAATGAACTTACAGGAAATATTTATAAGGTGATACTGAAATGTTGTAATCGCGCTTCTCAAAACCCAGTAAAACTGAAAAACTTCAAAAATAGGCAAGACACGAGCCTTTAAAAAACTGCAAATTGTGTAACCTCTTTGGCCAAATTCGTACTAATAAACAATTGCGTAACCTCAAGGATAAGCCAATCGAGAATCCTCAAAGATATACATATATACTGCAATAGTCGCTTGTAACCCAAATTTGCCAAAAAAAGTCGCCATAGTCACCTTCCCTTTAAAATTATCGCCAGCGGCAGCCTTGAGTGTTCTGACTCGGTTTGCATTTTATTTATTTAATTTGATGTTGCATATGGTATTAAAATATATATATGTAAATGGGCTTTGTTTCAATTGTGTAAATTCAATAAGTTTATGGATGTTTTTATTAAACATGAAATACTATGTAGTTTTCTTATAATTAAAAATTTTTTTTGGCTATTTATTCAAAAATTTGGCATTTCCCCCCAAAAAAATTTGGCAATTTTGTTTCAAAAATTTAGTATTGTACTTTCAATTCGAAATGCTCTTTTTTATTTAGTCATGCACATTTGTCTGCAATTAATCATTGTTCCAGAATTTTAATTTAGTGTGTTTTAAAATGTTTTATGTTATTTACAATACATTTTTTAAAAATTTAATTTGGTCAAATATGATCTAAATGGTCAAAAATGATCTGAATGATTGGTTAATTTGGTAAAAAAGATCTTGTCTTCATGAGAAATTTCGTATTTATAAGAGCTCTCCAGTATGTTGTGTGTGAAATAGTTTAGAAAGGCTTATTGTAGTTGAATACACTTTGCATAGTGATATTTCATGTTTAAAAAATTCTTTATAAAAAAATAATTGAACCAGAATCAGCAATAAATAAAGCACATAATCATAATATACCTTTTTATACTTAAAATTTGTATTGCCTTTATTATGCCAATGTAATTAAACATTCCATTACCCTTTGCATTTTATGATGAATTAATCCAAAATCCTCTTATTTTTTTTTAATTTATACATAATACAAGCTTTGAAAGTATAATTAACTTTAAAATATATTTTTATGCTTTTTTTGTCTTTAAAAGCTTTGTTATAAATATGTGCATTAGAATTTTTTTAACTATCAATTTCAATGTAGATTATTAAAAAAAGTAAAGTTACATTTCTAAAGATTAAGTTTAGTGATTATGTAAGGGTTATTTTAAGTTAAGATGATTTTTCAAGTACCATGTAGAGCAGCTGAAATGATACTATTGATATCAATATATTCTGTGATAATTAAAAACTGCATAGTTTTTCGTATGCAATAAAATAAGTATTTGAAATTAAAATTCTTTAATATTGCCTCAAATTATGTGGATTTGTTAAATTTTTATTTATTCAGCTATCACAACAAATATCTACCCTAAATCTATAGACACATTTTTTAGACAAAAACACAGCTTTAAAAAAAAATGACGGGGAATTTGCATACAGATCGTCCACCGATACGCATGTAAATTCCCCCTGTCAAATTCACGGCGAAATAGAGATTGCTTACACATTGATTGATTACTTTTCCATACCCTATAACCTCAATTATCCGATCTAATTGGGACCGGAGGCAAGTCGGATAAGAGGGAATTCTCGATTAAATAGTTAAACGTTTATTACGGAGGAGAGCCTGCAGTTCGCGGATCCGAAATCCGCTCTGGTTTCGTCGCTGTTTAATTATTTTTAAAATTTATATGAAGGTATATTTTTACGATCAGAGTTCTGGGAAAAGTGTTTTTTGTTTTATAGTAGACATCAATTCGATGTCACCTCATGATTTTAGAAGTCCCAAAAATTCAGGGTCACGAGAAATGTGCTTTTAATTTTTAGAGTTAGTGAAGTTTTGCTGCAGAATTTCAAATTCAGAACCATTGAAGAATTTCGATTTCAGAATCGCCAGAGATTTTCGGTTTTTTAATTGCGGAAGTTTGCCAATTCCAGTATAACTGAAGATTCCTCATCTTCTAGAATCGCAGTAGATTTCTAAAACTGATTTCTTTTGGAAACAACCGAGAATGACCTTATTGAATTTTTTTTTTATGTTGACTCATTTTGTTAACAGAGTTCCGGATAAAAGAAACAGATAATTGAGGTTCTACTGTACTTCTCAATTGGATAAAGTAAAGTAACACATGCTCATAAACATTTAGAATATCCAATTTACTAAAGGTTATTTCGAAAATATTGCACACTTAATAAACGTTTTTAATATTTCAGTATTCATATTATTGCACACAAGTTAGATATTTTTGAATTTACAAATTCATAAATCACATGAATTATCAATTATTTGGCGTGCAGTAGCTGCCATTTAATGGAATCGCATCCATGTCACTATAACTTTAATTTTGTCAAGCCATTTAAGCGAAAGGCCATAGTAGTTGCCTTAGAGATTACTGTTAATAATTTTGTTTTAAATGGTAATGAATTTTGAAAAAATTGAAATTCTTATAGGATTACTACATTCATTGAAGGGAGAGATAAAATTGTTGGCTTTTTTGTGAAAAGTAATTTTTTTAACTAGTGATTTTATTAAATAATGCTTACTGTTTCGATACATAATTTTTTTTGAAATTTGATATAGTTTTTTCACCAAATTTTATTATTGAAAAATATGTTATGCTTTCTAATGTTTTATTGATTGGAACTCCTTTTAAAATATATATGAACCCTAAAATATATCACTGTGTATATAGTTTCTAAATATAACTATTTTTTTACATATATGTTCTTTCTATGCACTTGTAATGCCTCATAAAACTATAACTATTGAAAATGCATATAAATCTAGTCTTTTGATGTTTAATAAATTTCCAAGTATGTTTTCAATTTTCCAAAACAAGTATTTAATGTTTCATTTAAACCAAATCAAATTTTAAAATCATTAAGAATAATCAATGAAATATTTAAAAAAAAAACAAGTTATAATAATTGCGTAGGCCCTCCAAATTACCGTTTAAGCTTAAAACTTAATTTTCGTTAAAAATTAATGTACTACAATATTAATATTGTGTCATAAAAAGTCCTAAGTCTATCACAGATTTTTATAGCAATCCTAATACTATTCAAGTTGTACCAATGTTATTTCAGATATTACAAAAGTTATTAAAATTTTAGTAGTAAGTATACCACAAAAATCATCCTATAGTGCTTATTTTGCATGTTGTATGCACATCCTGTTGTATGTTCCTTTTTATATTAAAAAATGGCAGAAGTTCTATGTTTCAATCAACTTTTTATAAAACTAAGAATAATAAAAAATTATCATATCATTCGGGATAAAATAATTTGTCGACCATTCTCACTTGATACATTTGTAGAGACTATAAAACATTTACTCATTACAAATTTTATAAATGGTAATTTAAAATTATTTAAGAACTATTTATCAACACTATAAATTTTTTTTAAGAAGTCTCAATTCAACTCAATTGATAGCCAATATGAACCTGCATTTTCAAAAATAAAAATTATATGACTAAACCAATTTAAAAGCTAACTTTTTCCAGGGAGCAAATATTTAATTGGATTTTGAAGATGGATAGCACAGAAATATTCAATTTTGGCAGATATTTTGTTCAATAATTTTTTTGTACTAACTTAAATTTGAGTAATTTTTTGATATTTTTTTTAAAGAACTTGCGGATCTCAACTCCTTGCTTACAATTACAACTTATATTTAAGAACTTTTGAATCATCCTGAATATTCCATACTAATTATGTGTTCCTATTAAAAATAATTATATAATTTAATATATATATATATATTTTGTAAATAAAATGATGGTTAAAGTTGATATATTTGTAGCTATATTATTTTAGAAATTAAGTCGTACAAATCTTTTTTTTCTGTTGCAAATAGAAAAGAATACAGCATTCAGGGGTCGCTATGGTTGCTTAAAGCATTCCACAAAAATAGGAATATCCAATTTAGATTTAAGCTGGGGAAATAACTTGTGTAGCAACTCTGTAGAATTTTGTACTGTTCATCAGTATCAAATCACGCAAAAGATTTTGGAATATTTAAATTCTTAGTATTAAACCTACTTTTAAAACCTACATGACCTTTCTTCAAAGAAGTCAACTAATAAGTTGACTTCTTTGAAACTAATAAGTTGACTTCTTTGAAGAAAGGTCATGTAGGTTTTAAATTTGAAAAATAACTTATGCTATGTATAAGTTATGGGTTAGGTATGTTAATTTGAAAGGATCATAGTTTCTTAATTATGAATTAGTTCTGCACGTGATAGCCCCGTTGTAGCTCTATTGCAACACCCCTTTGCAAACTGACATAAATTCTATTGGGAAATGGTATAGTACCATCACTTAACTAGAAACAGGCGTTTCCTCTCTGAATTAACATTTAAATAAAATATTATTTGAAACATAAAATTGCATACAAAACAAAGTTTTCAAATATGAAGTAGTTAGAAAAACAATTTTATTGTGAGAAATACATAAAATTACTGAAATATTCACGTTGTAAAGAATATACCAATAAATTAAAATTTAACATGCCATTTTTAATTATCATATCATGCATCATAACATTAACGTTTTGAATTGTTTTAATCTTAATAAAAAGTAATAATTTTATCTAACTGTACAGTAGAATACCAGAAACCTATGCATTGGATAAGAGCTATATATACAGGGTGTGTCAACTACTTGAGAAGACCAGTTATAGCTGCCCAACTATCCAGTATATAAGTACAACTGATTTTCGGTCAGGGAAAAATACTGGAAAGAACAAAAATTTGAAAATCACGCAGATTAGAAAAAAGGCTGCAAATGTGTAATTAAGTTGACATTTCCCGCAGGATACTTTGTACCATGCATGAGAAACACCAAAATTATTATTGAATTACATTTGCAGTTTTCATATTAAAGCAATAAAAAAATATAGAAGCACATAGCTACTGTATGTCATGTTACTTTGTAATGCTTCCTCTTCCTAAAGTCTGCAGTTTAAAGTGTCATTTTTTCCTTCGCAAATAGTTGAAGACCAATATATTCACAAAACTGAATATTTGGGAATCAATATTTGTAAAGAACAAAATAGGTACATAGTTAAATTATATTATGTTAATAACTTTATTAAGATGTATCAGGAAGTTGTAGCAAAAAGTTTTAAAAATATCATGCGATAGACCTAGTGGTATTCAATCGATTTTTAAAAATAATCAAAATTTAGTGGATTAATGGATTTCTGTTATTCTACTTCCTAAATTTAAGAACCTATAAACTTCCTTCATTTATAGAACCTATAAACTTCGTCCAAAATTGAGAAATTATTAAATACTATCGTTACTTATATTGTATGAGTATAGAAAATTAGTATATAAACCATGTTTTAGCACTGTACCATAACAAATTATTTTATAAACAACCTTGTTTTAGCACTGTACATAATTCTTCACAAAAAACATATGCATTTTTTTCTGATATAAAGAAAAAAATATATGTATTTATGATTTAATAAATATCGCAATGTACAACCATGTAGCATGCATAACTAAAAATACAATGTTTTACTTTACCCAAAATATATTAACTATATTTTTATAAGTAAAACAAGTACTTACTACTCTTACCAACCATTAAAACATATGTAAATATTACAATAAATATTTCACATTATAATGTGAATTAAATAACAGAAGTCAATAATAAAATTTCTGAGAATTGGAATGTATTAAACAATGTCAGTTAAATGATTAATTTTGAAGACTAGTTTTTCGAACAAAAATAAATTATAGTAAATAAGTCTAATACACCAATCTCAAACTGAGAAGTTTCTTTTAAATCGATTTTAAAAATTGAATTTTCTATAAATATAACAACCTACAATAAATTTACTTTTTTATAGTTGCAGCTTCACTCTCTTCAAAAAACACTTTTGTGATAACTATGTCCCCAGTTGATAAAGTTTGTGTAGCTGAATCGCAAAATTGAGTATTTTGAACTTTAGGAGACATAGGATTTCTTTTACGAGATTCACAGTGACATAAATTTAAACTACAACTACTTCCATCAGGAGACCAACTGCTTAAATTATCAGAATTTCCATTCAGAATGAAATCTGGCGTTGATACACGATAATTTGTTAAAGAATGTGTTGGTGACATATTTGAAGGATAAGGATCTGAATAAGAGCTATAATTTGATTCACTTATATCATATTCCTCTTTGTTGTCTTCATAATCCCCAACACCATCCACACTACTGTCTTCTGAAAAATCTTCAGCATTACAGGACCCAGAATGCAATGATTCAGAATCATTGCTATTCCCTTGACTTCGGAGACGTTCTAGTTTTTTGGCTACTTTAGGTGTACCTTCAATTTTGGCACGATCTTGAGGACTGAGTTCAATATACCTTAAAAAAATATATAAAACTTTCTTGTACATTAAAATAAAAAAGGTCTTTTTTACAATATTTAGAGATCCTCTCTTGTTCTTAACAAAACAAGATTTATATTTGATAACAAAAAATAAGAGCCCCCAATAGTTGGTTGGACAAGATACCATAATATTCGAGTTTTCTATTATATTGTATCGTCCAAAGACTATCATATCTTAATTCTATGAAACAATTTATGCTTAATAAAAATGCATTAAATCTATTTATTTCCTGCAAAAAGTAGATGCCAACTTGAAACAGACAAAAAGTATTAAAAAAAACTTAAATGCATACCTTAACAATCTTATTTCTCGATTACTAAGAACAACTTGCTTAAAATGTGCTCCATTCAACTTTTGTTTAAGATCTAAGACTTCCATATCCACTTTTCTTTGCTTTTTGGCTGATTTTACATCTTCAGGTGCAATATATGTCATTATTTGTTCATGGCATAATTCCTGGAGCACTGGTGTTGAATCAGGCTGCAGTAAACTACAAAAAAAAAATGTAAATATAATTAATTGCAAAATTGCATTGAGTTTATTAAAATTTTAAAATATTAAGTATAATTATTTGGAGCAGAAATTAGCAATGGATGTTGAAGAAAACACAAGTATAGCTAACACAATCGTGCATTATCATTTATCAAATTAAGATATTTCTCCGAATATATAAACAGTTCTTATATATTTTATTTCTGCAATGAGAGGAAGACACTATACTGAATATTCAACCCTGTTTATAATGTTACTTGTTTATAATATCAGAAACAATCCGATCCCTTGAATAATGATACAGGGTGGCGCAAATAAAAGTGGCCCGGCCTAGAAGTAGGGATAAGACAGGAAATGCTGCCAAGTCAAAAACAGGTTTTCTATGTGAAGCTATTGATCGCTTCAATATTACGCCGAAACAGACGCTTGGCAAATTATTTGCCGGTAACTATGGCATCTTCACCTGTGCACTGACCTGATCAACGCATTTACACAGCTCGCACTACGATCTGAATTCGCAAATAGTCCATGTGCAGCTCTAGTCTAGTAACAGCCAAACCAACCAATGAAAAAACAGGTTTGCTAAGTGAAGTCGTTGAGTGCTTGTATAATTTATGAATTCGACATAGAGGCTTTCAGGCGGCTTCAATAGTTTATCGTCAAGCATCTCCCTGCATTCGCAGCTCCATGCCGCTGCCACTTTTATTTGCGCCACCCTGTATAACTGGGTAATAAAGGGTGGCGCATAATAATGACATCAATAATAGTCCTTAAAAGGACTTATTTGAAGTTTGCAAAAGAATATTAAATTTATGTAGCTTTCCCATTTTAATTATTTTAGTTATTTATTCAATTTGCCTATTGATAAGTATAAAAGCTATGGTGTTTTCCAGACATTTAGATTTTTGACATGCCTACATGAAAAGTTAAATATACTTTTTTTTTTGACAGGCGATCAATTATTTTATATTTAAATAACATTATCAAAAATACCTTTTTATATTATGATAAACAGATGGCAAAAGACAAAACACATCGAAAGCAGCATGAAATATCATATCGTCTGTTAAAGGTCGCCTGCTCCAAAACTTTTGATCTCTGCGATAAAGACTTTTCATTTGATCCTTGCGTGGATTCACAGGTCCACCATATGTGCTACACAATGTGTTAAGTGAAATATTTTTAACTTTATAAACTGGCTTGCCAGCATCCTGTTGCTGCAAGACAGCATGAGCAGCCTGAAGAAAACACAAATACAGCATTATATAAAATGTCATTATTAGCTTATTACATAAGGATAAATTAATAAGTATCTAAATAAGAGCTTAGTAGTAAGTTTTAATTAAAAAAAACTAAAAATGTACTGCTATAGTAAAATGACGCTTGAGGTGTCTAGCAGATCACAAAATGGGCATTAGGGTAGGATGAGAAAACAAGACAGAAAGGTTGTACACTTTCATAATTTAAAAAGTATATTAACACGTTGTAGTACATTCACTCATTAAAAAATAGAGTCTTAAGGCACATAATAACAATTGTCCCATCACTTTTCTAGAATTTCTTGAAAACTGAAATAACTGCAAAAAATATTGCTTGAATGTCGCAAACTTCAGTGTCTTGCATTGATTTACAGGTAAGCATTTATGATAGATGTAGTACAAGAAGTATACAGTATTTATTTAAATTTTTTTGACAGTATGTATGTATGTCAATAACTTAAGTTATATTAGCAAGCTGAGGTTCTGGTTGAAACTGTCTAGTTTATATTTAACACATCCATAAATGAAACTAAAAAAATAATGAATAGAATAAAAGGAATTAATACTTTCCTATAATTTTTATATTTTGGCTTTACCTCAAAAACTGAACATAAACTGTTTCTTAATTATCAAACAAAGTCAAAATCAGTCTTAAAAATTTTAAGCATAACAAATAAAAAATTATGTAAATCTTTACTTACTTGAGTATCAAATATATTGGAAAGAATAACACCAAACTGATGATATAAAGCACCACTATCATTTCGACAATCATGAGAAACCTACATAAAAAAATTGGCTGATGAATATAAATGATTACATTTGCAAGGAACAGAACAATCAAGGGACTAAGTATGAAGGCAGCATTCTTATATATAGTAAACTCCTGATTCTGCTTTGACAATTATCCACGACCCATCCAAGGTTCGCCCACCCTTTTTTTATTCAAAGACATTTTACGAAACACAAGAAAATGGAACATCAACTGTTGCAAAACTTGTTGGAAGATTGCATTCCAAGAAAACTAAAGAATGGAAATACCTTTACATTGTTTGCCTAGTTGTAAAAAACAATTTGTTCTGCTGTGCAGATCTCCAAAACCACAGTACTGCACTTCACAAATTATGTGAAAAAGAAATTGAAGGTAGTTTGAGCTGTCAATCAATGGTCACTGTCCATGTCCATTCCCTCTCCTTACACTATTTAACACTAGCCAATCCCATTTACTCAACACATCACATACACATTTTTGTCAAAAAGCACCAATTTTAAAATAAGCTAGTAAAATTCTAATTGAATGTATGTAGAACAGAAGGACGCCGCCTCCCTTTTGTAACAAAATGCTTCTAAAAAAACTTCAATCACAAATGAAAATGTGAAGTTTCAAGACTAAAAAACAATTGACTTTTTTGGACAATTGTAAATCTTCATATTTCTTAACTGTTATGCTTATTGAGCTAACCAGACTTTATTATCTTACATAATATTACTATGCTTAAATAAAAGCCCCAGGTAAAGGCAATTTTGTGGATATTTTCTTTACTCTTTTGGGGATTATCTACGAATTTGTTTATCTATGGATGTCACACCACCCAATTCCGAGGATAATTGGGAATTTACTGTAATTAAAAATAGGCACAATTTTTGCACAAAAAATATTATTGAATTTCTTAAGATTTATTCCAAATTCAAATATTATAAAAATTTTGCTAAATTTTACCAAAAAGGTTAGTGCCCGCGAAAACTTTAACGATTATTTTCATACTAAACACATATAAACTTATTAAGTGATTTCATAAGACAGGTTTGGTTGAAAATAGGTACAGAAGCAATAGAGCTGAATGAAAAGAAACATAATCGGTAGCCATGTTATTTTCATTATTTTGTATGCTAAATGTCTACCAAATATACTTTCTTTAAAAGAATGCTTCATTTTTATATGATTTTATTATTCGAAAAGTCAAACTCATTAGATAATTTGAAATTATCATTTACAAGCTATGGCAGTCAGTACTGAAAGAGAAAAAATATACCTTTAAGACTTCGGAAGACTCTAAGACACCTTTCAAGCCCCCTTCTTCAATGAGTTGGGGGCAGGACTGTAAATCAAATAAGTAAATATTCTCCTCAAGGGTTGCAAACTGCAACAGAGTGATAGGTCCAGAAGGTCCCAAGTTGACACCTTCTCCATCGAAGGCGACAATCTTGTCTTTTAAAGACATGATGTACCTCATGAGTGCTGAACATTCTTTAGTCTTGGTGATGATCCTCACTCGCTTCATCATTCTGGAGACAGTGCTGTCAACCTAAATTGGAAAATAAAAAAAATAAAATTGCCATATCAAGGAATCAATGGGCAATAGAAATAGTCTTCCCAATAATCAGGATGGTATAAACAATAAAAAATAAGATTTAATAAATATTAAATTTCATGGGAATGTCAAGATTTTTAATAATACAGTGATCAAACGTGTCTTTAATGATAGGTATTTACGATCTATAGATGACTGAAGATATTGCATTTTCTCATTGCTTGTGTAATTAAATTGCTAAAAAAAAAATTGTCATGCATGCTAATGATGTGAATAAAGATAATTAAAGATAAGTTGAAATTATTTGAATTTATATTCATAATAATAATGATAATGAATCTCTAATCATCATAGCTCAAGAGCTTTAACTATTCATTAAAAATCATTGTCACTTTTAAAGGACTGTTTAGCACGATAGTTCTATCATAGTTAAATGTACGAGTGTTTGGGTTTCTACGGGATATATGAACTATAATAAAGTGGGTAGTTACGAAATAGAAACAAATCTTCACCAACTAGGGTCAATAAAATTTCAAATGATTACTAAGTCAAGACAATTTTTTTAAACGTATTGGCACAACTGTTACAAAGTATGTGAAATGGAATTCCTCCATAAAAATTAATTTAGGGTTAATTTTAATTTGACGGGTACTTCTGTCGCCAAGGGCGCATAGAGGGCGATAAACAATTTTTTTTGGTGATACAGCATTTTCTGGCGAAATGCGTTGTGGCTAGGTGGCTCTGGTTATACTTGTGTGGAATTGTGAATAGGCATCGTAATTATTTTGTTATAAATTACTTTTGTTCTATAGTCATTTCGTGAGGTTTTAAACACGAATTTTCTCTTGACTTTTTTTGGTTTTGTTTTGTAAAAAAAAATTGGCGGGACCCCAAACGAGTGTTTAGGCTTTCAATGGCCCTACAGTGACCCCCCTGTTGGATACTGATGTATTTTAGAGAAAAACAAAATTGCCCAGAGCCCCAAACGAGTGTTTAGGCTTTCAATGGGCCCTACAGTACTACTGCCCCATGTTGGATACTGATTTTTTTAGAGAAAACAAAATTGCCCGGAGCCCTAAATGCGTGCATGATGGATTGCCCTATTGGCCCATTGTGTAGTGTTGTCAAAAGCAAACCAAAACCGTGAGTTTGGTTTGTTTTGTGTAAAGCAGCGCTAGTATAGCACTTACAACCAATTCGATGAAGCTAGGGTTAATGCATCAGCGTGAAGGAATCTAGCAACAGGAAAACACGAGTTTCGCCAAGTTGGCAGGTTTTTGGAAACGCGCCAAGCAGTATCGTAGGATTAAAATTTACCTAATTTAGAAATTTGGAAGTTTATGGAGTATGCAAAGTTAATAATGCAGTTAAAATTCGTTTTAAACATTTTAGTATTTTATTTTATGGTTATTTTATGGTTATTAGTATTTTATGGTTTGATGGAAAACCTTTCATAAAAAAGCACTAACCAAATATTAAACATGATTGTTACTTTTCTCTCTAAGACCATACAAATGAGCCTAGCAGAAAAGAAAAGCAATGATTGATTGAAAAACCTAAAATAAACCATTTACAATAAAACCTTTGAGTGATTAAATGTTACCCTTTATTGCACTTTATTTTCCCTTTATTTCACTTTAAGTACATGCACCAACAATGAAAAAGGTACTTAAGTTGTTTAATAACAAATATATCTTTAAGTATTTAATGGACTGAAATCAAATGAGGGTAACCTATCAAGAGATAATAAGCTTATAGTAAGCGGAATAATGTCATATTATGTCTCAAGATATATGGAAGAAAACTGACCTGTTCCTTACTGGCTGACATCTTGTAATCTAAAGCAGAGTTGTCAGCAACCGCTTTCATGATCTGGCTCCTCAGTCTCTGCTGAAAAGATTCCTGGGCCACCGGCCTGCCTGTGGAGCCAGTGGTGTGGATGGGCGAGGACTGAGACTGTGGAGATGACTGGGGGGAGGACTGAAACTGTGGCGTGGACAAGTTAGGACTGACAGGGGGGAGGATGGATGGAGGGACAGACTTCCGTTCTACGACAGAAACAATGTTGGACTGGACGTGGAAGATCTGAGAGGTCATTTTGAGAAAGGCAAGAAGATCCTGGGGGTTGTTGACCATCTTGGACCACATGTCCTTGGGGAACCATGCTGTTAGGTGGGCAAATAGTTGAGAGACCGGCAAGGGACCGCGGTGCTTGAGGACACTCTCGAAGAAGTTGATCAGCTGGTTGGTGAGCTGGGGGTCCAGTTGTTCTTCCTCAGGGACTTTGGTGATCATGAGGGTGGTGTCGTTGCTCAGGTTCTCCAGGACACTCTTGAGCACGACGTAGTCCTCCTTCACGCAGAAGACGTCGGAGTATTTGAGTAAGAACTCTCGGAACTCCTTTCCGTGCTGGCCGGAGATGTGCCGGATTTCGGGGGTGGCCTGGGATCGGTGTCCGAGTAAGCTTTTGATAGGGACTTCGGCGTTTCCGTACTGTTCGAGCTTGGCACGAAAATACTCCACCGCTTCGTGGGCATAATCACGTTTGGGTTTCCCATTGTCATCGTCGCTTTCGGGAGAGTAACTAGTCACACTCACTTGATCGTCGTTGATTGTAAACAAAGAGGGGTACTGGGACAGAAACTTACGGAGACCCGACTGACTTCCACCAGCAATTTGTCGCATTTCTTTCGTGAAACCTTTAGTTCCAAATTGGCACGACAAGTCATGGAGAGTACGAGGTTGCCCTTTGTCAATTAGCCGATCTAGGAAGAACATGAGGGTCATGTTCCGAATGTGATCGTAGTCCTTGCTGTCCATGATTGTGTCTGGAGTGGAAATGACAGGTTGACTTTGGCACAATAACATTCAGTTTCAAAACAAATGCAGCTTGAAAGCCGCGGACGAGTGACATCACCAACACATATCTGCCATCTTAGGTTTAAATTACATGTTACGAGCCATTACAAGCAGGAAAACTCCACCACGACTTCACAACAAATGTTTCGGGAAAGGAAAACTCTTTATTATCGCTCAGGAGGAAGAAAGAAAGGACACAGTACATGCTTAGTAGTGCACAAAGGCTGTGTCCTGACTACGACATCAAATGCTACAAAACTTGGCATTGGGCGACTTGGCAGAGTCAGCCACAGGCTATTGCATCGCTTGGCGCCCTTGGCGGTCGCCAAGTTTTGTGGCATTTGATGTCGTAATCAGGGCACAGCCAAATGAAGTCGACGCGCGCAAAGCATCATGGGAAGGTTAATACCGTTAAACCGAAACTGAACAACTCTTTCTACTTAGATTACAATCAGCGCTGACGCTTTGTTTTAAATAAAATAATTGAAACCAAAGCGTTAAAGATCATTGTAAAATAAGGAAAAGCTGGTTTGGAAAAAAAGGCTTGTTTTAGTTGTGTAGTTTTGGATTCCAGCAATAATATTTCCTAAAGTTTAAAACAATATATACATTGAAAAGACTACTCGCTACTTTGTTAGAAGCCTTATCATCAAAAATTCATAATTTTATTCTACAGGATTATAAAATAATAAGCAAGTGCACATGTGCACTATACTTCAATATTAACCTTTAATGTTTCTATACATTCTATCAAACTAATCAAACAAAATAAATGTTTTTACCTTTCATGAATCTTCTATTTTCTTTCTTTGAGTTCAACCAAACGCTGAACATAAAAAATAGTGTTAATTAATCAAAATTAGTGCGAAATGTGCACCTAAACCCACGACGATATGGGTAATGTTTTGGGGTTAACATCACCCAGAATTCTCTTTGTTTCGAACACGCGCATAACCAGTACGCGATAATTTCTAACATTCCATATTCTGTCCTTTTCCTCTTTATAAGTCCATGATTGTCGCCTCAAAGACTTAAAGCAAAAATCGCCAAATGAGGCAACCATGCAAAGACCCATTCAAATACATTTAGTAAGCCTAGACTGAGCTTTTTCATATCTGAACAAGATAAAACAAGATTACCCAAGCCACGTGAGTCAAGCTCAACACTTGGCATGTCTTCTATTCTTTTTTTCGATCTAAACAAAGATAATAAAGATTTCCGGTTTTTGTAAATAAGTATAAGCGCGTTTTAAGTATTTATCATAGTCGTTGTGTCTTTTTTAATGGTCTTTAAATAATTTAATGCTTAATAAACTGAAAAAATATTCTTTAATTCTTATTAGATACAAGTTTAGAGCCAAATACAGAGATAAGTTGCAAAATATAGCAGCCCTTTTCGCTAATTCAGAGATACATGTTGTACCTACCTAACCGTTTCTTTCATTTATCAAATGCTCGAGATATTTCATTCGGGTCATTGGACCCATTGGGATGTCTTTGAGATTTTAATTTACATTTAGTGTAATTTTTATATTTTACATTAGATTATTAATTTAATAAGAATATTACACTCTAAAAAATAAAATGTGTTAAGAAATTATAATTAAATTTAAGTTTGATTTTTTAATTAATATTTATTGGATCCCTTTTGAAAGTATATGAATTTGCGTAGGACTTGGAACTTACCAAACCTTGGTGGTACCAAGGTACCTTGGTTTACCAAAACTATGTAACCTGAAGGCTGAAACTTAGTCTGTGCCACACCCACTATTTTTTTTACTGTTGCTGAGGCTATTTTCACGGCCGTGAAAATGATACATAGATTATAAAGTATTAGAAGTATTAAGTATAAGAAGAGCAGTATAAATAATAAGAAGTATAATACGGAGATAAAAGTATTAGAGTGGCAGACCACGTGACCTACAATTGTGTTTCCCATTGCGCCGGTGGAACACGCATGGCGCCATCTTGTATGAGTTACATTTTCGCGCGAAATCCCAAAATCCTGCTGGGTACAAATTGATTCCGGGCAATGTATTAATTT
This sequence comes from Oedothorax gibbosus, assembly GCA_019343175.1. Classification (NCBI taxonomy): domain Eukaryota; kingdom Metazoa; phylum Arthropoda; class Arachnida; order Araneae; family Linyphiidae; genus Oedothorax; species Oedothorax gibbosus. Next base: position 153,322 of record JAFNEN010000683.1, on the reverse strand, counting down.
CGTTTTATTTGTTGAACAAACCTTTTTTTTTGTACAAATCTTGTAAAAATTTTAGTGGAAAATAATTACATAAGATTATTTTATTGATTTCTAATCATTTGCGAAAAAAATTAAAGTGAAGTTAATAAAGCTGACTGTGATCGCTTGTCCAATTATTAGAAATGGTGTACGTATGTCCAATGTAATACCATATGTCGCCCAGCCTCTATAAGTGGTTTCGACCCTCGCTAGTCAAGCGAGTGGGTCCGGGTTCGAATACCGGATTAGGCATGGGTATTTGTGTTGTGCCGACTCCCGAGTACATGCGGAGAACGTGTTCGCTAAATCTGTGTGTTAGAAATTCCTGTGGACAGTCATAGCGTAGTACCATGGGTGCAGGTCGTCTGGAGAAAAATTACTCTGCTCTCCAGCGACGTGCCTAAGTTGCAGAGGTGGCCCCCTCTCGAAGAATTCAGACTTCCACCCTAACGGGATCTCAAAGCCTTGTGCCAACTGAAGCTACTGCATCCTTCCTGCCTTCCAGACTATGCCCTGGACATGCACGACAACAACAACATAAGGCCATATCGTAATTTAATTTCTTTATTTTTTCGACAGATTTCTACTGAAAGACTAAAACTTAAATAAATTTTACTTTGCTATCAAACTTGGGTGCATAGAGTAAAATATATTAAGTGGTCTGGAATTAAACTTAACAGGAAAGCAATTGATGTCTTAGCCATAACAACACATGCATAATTTATTTAATATATTTAAACAAAATCACTATAAATATGATACTTTAAACATATATTTTATAAAAATGAAAATGTCTGAGGAACAAGTACATAATAATTTATAAACTTGTGAGAACACTATAACTTATAAAATGTATATTCAACTTTAAATAAAAGCGTTAAAATACACAATATACAAACATAAGATGTAAAATTAGGTTTCGGTAAAATGAAGTTCCTATTTAAAATAAAAAAAACCCCTTCTGAATATGGTCGTGAATGTTAAAAGATAAACGGAACAACAATGGTAAAAAAACACAAACACTAAGCAACATAATGAGAAATTCCTTTCTTATTCAAAATAAAATTTAAAATCTTAATGCCTTGTCTCAAGTTAGGTTTTCCGATGTTAACGGTGAATGAGCCCGCTGGACAGCGGGTCTCCAAACCAAAGTGCCTCAGTGTTAATCCCATGGAGGGAAAAAATATTTTCTAAGCCACATTTCTCCGGCTGTATTGAATATTTTTACAAACAGGTTTTTTTATGTGATAAATGTAGCTGACTTAAAGGTCCCGGCAATTTTCCCACTCTTTGAAATTGGTTTGAATATATTTTTAAATATTCAATACATAATATTTCATAAAATATTCGAAGCAATTTCAAAAAGTGGTATTATAAGACCCGTAAGTTTTTTTTTACATTTATCATTAAAAAAACCTTCTGTAAAAATATTCAATACAGCCGGAGATCCCGCGGCTTAGAAAATATTTTTTTCCCTAATGGATTAACACTGATGCACTTTGGTTTGAAGACCCGCGGTCGATCGGGCTCATTCGCCCTTAAAGACAGCAGTCAGGCAGTCACTTCGATTTTAAGGCATTTTATTATTTTTTAACTTCCCATTATTTGAATTGAATATTCATCATTGTATTATATTCTTCTATTTGTTTTAAAATTCAATCCGTTTTAAGCATTACTTGCAACCACACGACATAACTTGCGAAAATAACCCAAAGAGAGCTTCTCCGACATTGTATTTACCATGTGTGAAGCCTTTTATTAAATAAAGTCGCATTACAATCTGTTCCATGAAAGATTCAAACATTTTTATTTACTTTTCTACAAGTTATTTAAATGATACTTTCTGCAAGTCCTTAAAAACTGAAATTTTATTTCAAACTATGTAGATGCTACGTTCTTAAAACAAACGAGCGGTTTTAACTCAGTCTGAGTTAATTTCCACTCCTTCCCGTGCCGAAAATGCACTTCCCCTATAGGAGTGGATTTCACTCTTTTTGCGGAGTGGGTAAAAGAAATAAAAACAATCTACGTCCTACACTCTTAAACGAGCGGTTTTAACTCAGTCTGAGTTGGTTTCCACTCCTTTCCGGTGCCGAAAATGCACTTTCCCTATAGGAGTGGATTTCACTCTTGTTTTAAGAGTGTAGGTATCAGTCTATTGGTTACCTTAAAAAATGACTAATACTTTAAAATTTCCTATTATATATTTCCTATATATTTTTGATCTCTCTCACTTTCGTAATAGAATATTAAGCGTTAAACTATTTGACGCATTCCTGTTAATGTATTTCATTTACTTGAAATATGTATATGAAATCAGTTGAATACTGCTAGTTTTTTTTAACAAGTCATAAAATACCCGACAAAATGCTAGTTCTAACCCAACTGTACGTATAAATATTGCAATATTGGAAGTATTTCCTAATTAGTAAACACATAAATTCTTTAGCGAACAATTAAATAGTCTCATTAGGTAAATTTAATAAGAACTATCTAATGAAATCGCAATATTAGCCTATTTTTTTATTTAAAATACACTGCTCAAAACAATTAGGGGAGCACATTGCATACTTTTGTTAACCCTTTCAGTTCCAACTTTTTATTTTTTATTTTAAAACTCTAAAATTTGTGAAAAAGATTCATTATACATCAAGAATAAAATGGTAAAAAACAGGGGGAGAAATCCTAATTTTGTAACTAAAATTTAAGAGGGGAAAAATTGAAATCATAAATTTTAAATAAATTATAACAATAATTTTTTCAAAATTTTATTTGTTAAAAAAAGTTAAAATCAATTTTTAAACAGCTAAGAATGCAAGCGTGAAGAATTTAGGGTCAATTTATTTCATAAAATTTTTTGGGAGTTAATTTTATTTTGCCATGTTTTTCATATTTTATTTAGTTAAAACAAACATTATTTAATTCTTCAAAAGACATGATTCTTCCATCTAACGATAAATTAGTGCGAGCTCAACTTAGTGAGAAAAAAATTCGCAAGCTGATGATTCCAAATGGAATCATTGGGGGGTGAAAGGGTCTAAACCATGAGTTCCCTTAGTTGTTTTGAGCAGTGTAGTTTCCTCCATTTGGAAGGTATGTTGTTTAAATTAAAGCGCACTAGAGCTGAGGGTGGTCTAATGGAAACAAACCCACCTCTAGAGTGAAGAACGTCAATTTTTATTTGATCGAAATAAACATTAATGTGCACCGACTGAATTATATTTGTTCTGACTACGTTAACATCTACATCAACCAAAAACTGCACTTGCTTAGGGTAATTTTTTTTCTTCTCATTAAAAAAAATTATCCACTCTGCTTTATAGTACAGTCAAACCTCGATAACTCGACTTCCAATAAGTCGAATAATCCGCTAACTTGAACTTTTGATCAAGTCCCGAATCATTTATATACTTTTCTATAAAAAAAACTGTCTCGATAACTCGAAGTGAACATTTTCTAAGTCGAAGTTTTTGTGATAGATTTCCCCTATAATAACACAATTCAGTTCAAAACTTCAAAAACTAGGTGACTTTGTGAATGCCAACAACCTTAAAAAATACAAACAAGAAATATCTGTTTTTTTTTTCAAATGATATTTACATGGCATGTTTACTAATTAATAAGTAATGAGGCAAAATTTTGTTAAAGTTGAGTTTTAATAAACCTTTTGACCCCATTCTTCTCTTATTGTTTACATAGGCTATTAAAAATTGAAATGCTTACAACTATAGTATTATGGCACCTATAAAACCATGTCGACAGTAGAGAGGAATAGGAAGTAACTTCGATAACTCAAACTTCGGATAAGTCGAATATTTTTGGGGGTCCCCTGGGACTTCGAGTTATCGAGTATTGACGTATTACAATTGACAAGTTACACATAACCCTAATATTTGTTAATGGGAGAAGAACATCTTCAAATTTTAGGGGGGAGGTGGATGCATAGTCCAAACATAGGTATGATTCCTTACGCCAATCATTCCATTCAGAACACTTGTAGTTCAATTGAATTTACTGTCAACTATTTAAAAACTCTTGCCTGCTCTTTGTTATTATATTATTAGTCTCATGTTTGAACTACACTGTTAAAAATTTGGTGCTAGGTTTCACCATGATTTTGGTTGGTTTCACCATGATATTGGTTCCTAGTAGCTGCAACGGCTGAATGGTGAAATGTTTCACCTTTTTTTCGGTGTTTGGTTGAACCATTTTTCCGGATTTGGAAACAAAAACCTGAGAAATGGTTCAACCGAATACCAAAAATATGGTGGAACGTTTCACCATTCAGCCGTTGCAGCTACTAGGAACCAATATCATGGTGAAACTAAGCACACATTTTTTAACAGTGTATATAGTGTTAGTCAAATTAAATGATTTCAAGTTTTTGTATGTGTTTTGAATCACAAAAAATGATCTATTTAATTGTGGTACTACATCTTATTTAACATATGTGTTACCGTTAAAGTATATAATGCAGTTATTTCATAGAATACCTAGTTATTCCATGAAATAACTGATTGTGTCCGTTAAAGTATGTAATATGTTATTAATTTTAAACTTTAACTAGTTATTCTATGAAATAACTAGGCATTCTATAAATTAACTAATGAGACACAGTTAAAGTGTAAAATAAACAATTTATCTAAAATGAAATAACTAGGTATTCTAAAAATAAACTAATGATAGACAATTAAAATGAAAAAGAAGCAATTTATCTAATTTATGGAAACGTACCATAAAATCATTAGTTACAACAAGGATTACTAAAATGACACTTGGAATTACAAATAGCATTATTTCTAAAACAAAAAAAATTGTTGTTGACACACTGGGTTTTACACGAACATTTTTTAAATCCCCGACCAGTACCTAAACTTTTGTATTTGTCGTGCGAGATATGTGCTATAGATTATTTTACACTTAACGGGCTGCAGATCGTTATTCTCCGAAATAACTAGTTAAACCATGAAATACAAGAGAGTTTTACACTTTAACGGACACGATCAGTTATTTCCTGGAATAACTAGGTATTCTATAAAATAACGGATTTCATACTTTAACGGTACAAAGGGGTATGCAATACTGCTGCTGTAAGAAAAAAGACAGTTTCTGCAAAAACTAAGTTTAGAAAAAATAAAAAAAATTCTGTTTATTAAATTCTAAGGAAAAATAAAAAGTTGATATTGATATAGTTCGAATGTAGTTGCGCTTACTGACTTTTAAAATAAGATCTAGATAATCTCGTTTTATGTGCAGTAATGCTATGACATTGAGCTAGAAGAAAAGTGGAGTGAAGTGTATGATTCACTGAACAGGGCAGCAAACGAGCCGGTTCAATAACGAAACGCGGAGGAATACACGGCACTGTAGCAGAAACGAACCGGGCAGAAAACCTAGAAACTTGCCTATTTCGCTATTGGGTTCGTCTACGCTGGTTCTTAGTTAGTGATCCACATGGTTATTTCTTAAAAAAATTGGAATTTAAAGTTAAAGAAAGTTAAATTCTTTCGAACTAAAATGTTAAAATACATTTAGGAGCCCAAGTCAATATGATAGAGGGGTCTTATACAAGCATTGCATACAAGTGTGGGGAAAATAGTAATTTTCTGCCCTGTTCGCCCAAAAAAGTGTGAGTGGGTTTTCGGCTCGCTGACACTTCACTCCAGTTTCCCTTCTAGCTCAATGTGCTATGATAACTCAACAACGCCAAAATTACAGATACGGTCTTTGTTGCATCGGCAGAATATTACCCAGCGTTTTTTGATATCTTCGAAACTCGTTAAAAATGAAGCCTTGTAAAAAATAAATGGTAAATTTAAAATCTTTTCAATGCACATAAAATCTCATTACACAAGTTTAAAAAATTACCGACGATTGGTAAGAAAATTTGTCCCGTGAAAATGAGTTTTATCTGTTTAAGTTTATTTAAATAACATACACCTTCATTAACCATCCACCATTAACACTTTCATTATCGAATAAAAATGCTAACTTTAAGGTGTTTTTTAATTCGTTTTTCGAGTAACTCATTTTGTCTTTAATTGTTCAGGACTGTGGTATTCATTTGTTTTATATTTTGTTAATTTAAATAAACAAAATGTAAGCCAAATGAAGACTATAGTCCTGAACAATTAAAGACAAAATTAGTTACTCGAAAAACGAATACCCCCTCCCCCTTAAAGTAAACATCTTTATTCGATAATAAAGTGTTAATGGTTTTCACAAAGTTGTTGTTAATGGGTTAAAAGTAAACTTTAACTATTAAAAAACCATACACGAGTAATTTATAATTCCATTTTAGTTTTTGATATAGCCCTGCCTACCCCTACAGCTGAAGAAAACAGTCCACTCCTTATTCTAAGTTTTATAGAGCACACTATTACAAGTTGATTGGTGAAAAGAATTTTGATAAAACGGGCCAATATTAAAATTGAAATCCAATGCAAATTTTTTCATCACTAACCACAGAATCTTGTCTATTAAAAAAATCGCAGCCAAATTTAACCCTTTAATTATTAGAAGACGCCGATATACCCACAAGAACCGATATACTCACAATGGACGTCTTCTAGTACTTAAAGGGTTAAAAATGAATAACAAACACATAACAAGTAGGGTTAACTTTTTAAACATCTAGTACATACGTGAGTAATATTTTTGTATCTATTCACCAAGTTCTATCCTTGCCTTCAGCAGGCAGACCTTTAAAGTAGACCTACATAATACACCCAGTAAGATATGTTCAAAATAACAAAGCTTAGAGGAAAAAATATTCTGGATGTTCGGTCAATCTTAATGGCCTTCTTCCTGCGTTTTTGAACAGGTGTCAAATTGCAGAGCTTGGGTTGGAGGTTGAAGATCCGGGAATTGTCCTGAAATGAAAGAGTTCAGAATTGAAGAGCTTAGTGGAAGAACGTGCTAAGTGCATTTTTGAAAAAATTTAGATTTTTGTGTCAATGAACATGTTACTAACTTCTTTAACGATCACAAGTTTCCCCTTTCTCAGAAACTTTAAGTGCAACATATATTTTACGCTTTACAAGTTCCATTTTCAACAGATCTGAGTGCAAATGAGAAACTTTAAAGCACGTTTTCTCGTTTTCACCTTTTTGTCACTTAGCACGTTCTTCCACTAAGCTCTTCAATTGTGTTTACCAACCTCATTTAAACATACAATACAGCAGTAAATAAAATCGAGCCATTTGAAGAGTCCAGCAGGGGAGAAAAAAACTTCATTGACCGGATATCCAGTGCTGGAAGTGTGGGTAGACGCGGGGTGACGCGTCACCCCACTTCTCAAGGAAATGGCTATTTATCTTCCCACTTCTAATATTTCTCAAATCCATCCCCCCACTTCCTATATTCACTTTAATCCATCCCACCACTTCCTATATTCACTTTAATCCATCCTCCCACTTTTTTTTTGTTATTTATAATTTAAAATATGAGACGACTAAACAAAAAACTTTCAAAATTTTATTTGCCCGGCATTTCACTTCGATAGTTTAATTTGTTTATGATTATACAGATAGAACCTCGATTATCCGATCTAATTAGGACCAGAGGTAATTCGGATAGTTGAAAATTTCAGATAATAGAGAATTTTCATTAAATAGGCTGTAAACATTGAATTTTAGTGTTAAGTTATCTCGGAACTGAGAGTTTCTAGCAAAAAGAATGTGCTAAAACAGACTACTTTTTTTTAATTCGAAAGAATTAAAAAGTTCTTTGAGTTTAGTTCTTTAAAACTTCTTGTTTAATTTTAATTTGATTTCTTTAAATTTAAATCTGGACGGAGTTCTGCAAAAACTGCTTATTTTTTTATAGTGGATATCAGAATGAAAAAGTAGGTATTGACATGCTGAAGATGTCCGTCTGGCGTCTTTCCGTCCGTACCCCCCTTCCAAAATCTGTTCTATCCGTCGAATCTTAAAAATTCTTTTTCTTTTGGTTAGAAAGTTGTGACCTCAGAGACTCGTCTTTCATACTTTTTGTCTGTCTGCACGTCCGGACGGACATCTGCCTACTGTTTGTCGCCAAATTACCCATTGAATTAACATTAAAATTTAATTTCAAGTTATTTAAATTGCTGTTGCCAACCCAACAATGGTATGAGAAACTTTATTTAGTTAAAAATAAGATTATTTGAAGCTAAATTTATTGTGGATGATAAATCAGTTTGGAATGACATCATAAATGTGGTAATTTGATTGTTCATTATTTGTTTTCTAAGAAAGCGGCATTTTGTTTAATTTTAATTCTTGTTGTTTTTTTAAATTAAATCTGAACAGAGTTCTGGGAAAACTGCTTGTTTTTTTGTTTGATAGTAGATATCACCTAGAGTTTCACGATTTTAGAAGATTCCAGGAGTTTTCCTTCCCCTGGACTCTTCAATTATTTTCACATTTTTTCTACACTGCAAAAAAAAATCCCTTCAAAATTACTCTTTAAAACTAAGTTGCCAGAATATAAACATAAAAAATACTGAGATTTTATGTATTAAATGCAATAAATTCCATGCAAAATAATTATATCCCTTAAACTACTAGACTAACGTCCCTAATACTTTCTAATCAATTCTATTAATTCAAGTAATTCTTACGTTATTTAACTGTCTAAATGTAGCTTGTTCGTCTTCAAGTACGACATTAACAAAGGCATACTCCATGAGAGACAGAAACACGAAGAAAGTGCAACTGGACATGAAGATGTCAATAGCCTTGATGTATGAAACCGGGGGTAAGGAAGCTTGGCTTTTAGCATGCTGTGTCGAGAGGGTTAGCAAGCTGGTCACTCCGAGGGTTACTCGTGCTGGTACAGCTTCAGGCTGAAATTCACTAAATGTTAGAGAAGAAAAAATATTTACACAATCAATGAAATGATACAATTTGATAATTGCGTTTGATGCCATTTAAGTCTGAGGAATAGTTCAATAATTAAAAAAATATATATCATGTGAAAATAATTACTATAGGGGACTACATAAAATATAATGAAAACTTATGCTACAGTAAAGAGTTTTTGCATTTACTTGTAAAAACTACTCAAATGTCAATGTGCAAAAAAGACTAAACATATTGATCTTGTACCAATGTCACATAATATGCCTTCTTAAGAAAATTGCTATATCATTACTGTTCCTTGACGACAAATTTTAAGCAAATAAATCTGCTCTTGTTTAATGCAACATTAATTTTGAAAATCTCACGACTCAACTGCGTTTAGATTATATTCATAACAATGGGGTTGTTTCACGGAGGATCTGGCAATAGCTCCACGGTCTTGTTTTCCTGTTTCTCGAAGTGTTTTGTTTTGGTTAAGTTGGTTGGTTGGTAGACCTATATTTAGGCGAGTGTGCTTGGTCAGCACAGAAACCTGATTATCTCTACCAACCAACCAAAACAAAAGTAATTCGAGAGACAGGAAAACAAGACCGCGGAGCTATTGCCAGATCCTCCGTGAAACAACCCCATTGATACGAGATTCTTAGAATTTATAAGAATAAAGAATGTTTTACCTTTATCCAAAATGATACCCACGACATGATTACAATTAAGCATGTAGGAATATAGGTGTGAAATAAATAATACCCAAGTCGCCGTTTCAATGTAAAAATAACTTGCAAACAGGTAAAGTTTCCTGAAATGAAATACTAAGTATTAACATACGAGTCAACCAAAACCATACCCGTATGTTTCAGTTGTATAATGAATAGATCTTGGAAAGTAGGAAAGCTTAGTAGCAAGTTAAAATGGTTTGAAGGCCATGACAAATCGAGAAAGGATAACTACGGTCCGACAATTTTTTGACACATATTTCAAATGACAAGCTCAAATTTTAGGAAAAGATGAAGTTATCAATATATAATTACAGAAGATGCACTAGGAAATAAACAATAAGTGATTTGATAGAATTCGATAAAAATACATCAATTGATTGGTAATTGATTGGATAATATAAAAATAAAAAACAAATCAATTAAAAATAATAAAACGGTACAATATCACCCGGTAATTATATATTTTACATGAAATCTTGCAGTGCGTCTAATAATTTGTCCAGGGACTGTAGCATGAGCAAAAGTTACCCTCCAGGACCCAAGTTATCCCGTTTGACTGTATAACTTTTTAAGTAGTTCACTTTAGTTCACTTTAGAGTGGGTTCAAAGGAGGGTTGGTAAAATGGGAAACCTAAAACTATGAATTTTTGAAATAAGATAATGAACCTGTGGAGTAAACTTGGGTGCAGTCGCCCCTCTCTGTCTTCACGAGATCCAGTTGGGGTAGTTCAATGTTTTCATCGACAGCCAAAGGGGTGATTGCTTCCCAATCAAATAAAAGGTCGTCGGTTGTGTACGATACTAAAACAAGATATCAATGCTGCAGGTGTGCAAAGTTAAATGGCATTTTACATATTAAACACCGTTAAGGAAAACAGAGTTAATTGAAATGGTACTTTCTCAATAGACTTAATTCTATTATTAAAAGGATAAAAAAATTATACAAGTGAATGCGCTTTATTTTATTGTTTATCATACATTTCATTTACAAACAATCAGGCATGTAAAAACATGAGTTTCCGAAAATATTGCCTTATCATATTAGTATAATTTTTTTACATTAAGTATAATAAAGTTAACCCTTTCAGTCCCAATGACAATTTGGCAACATCATTTTAGAAATTTTTTTTCTGATCGTCTACAGCCATTTATGATATCAAAAAGCACATCATTCGATTCTTCAAACTTTTTTCTATTAGAAAATATTTTTTATTAATCCCAATAGATGTCAGCCCTATTATTTTTTTAAAATTATGATCAGAAACATGATGATGCCAAATGGCATCACTGGGACTGAAAGGGTTAAAGCAAATTAGGACTTTAAAATATTAGAAGCGAAATTAACTATTTTATTAGTGAAATAATATCAAATATAGGCTGCTGATTTGAATTGTTAATATTGGTAGATAATTATTTTATACTCTTTGAAATTTATCAAATACTTACAGCTTTCCATTTGTAGAGAGCAAGTCTGTGTATCATGTGGATAAGTAGCAAAATTCATAGCGCAGGACAGCGTTAATGTCAACCTATAGTTATTAAACAGAAAATATTTAAATGAAATAATTAGAAAAATTTCAACTACAGCAAAATAGATGGATAGCACAAATAACGCTATTTAATTAATAAAAATGCCATACTTTCTCATGTTACATTTTCGAAATGCTATTAAAGGTATTTCAGCACTAAATTAAAGTAAAGATCTTGATAAAATTAGAATTTTTACAGAGAAACATGAGTTAGTTTTACTTTTGCAAAAATATTTATAAATACGCTACCGAAACACCGAATTGCTAGTCCTCAAAATAGAAAAAGATAATTAAAATTTTATAGTCTTAGGTTTTCGGTACATTTTCAACTATAAATTAAAGGTCTTTTGATGAACGTTCCAATTAAAGCACATTCAGTTACTTCTCAAAATATTATTAATTAGGACAATTGTATAATGTATTGTTTTAATTGAAATGCGTTGCTTACTTTGAATTTTTAAAAACTTATCCGGGAACGAGAATGATACTTTACCATGTAGAGAATATCTGGACTGATACTTACTTCACCATATAGATAATAACTACGACCTACTCAACGTACAAGGCCAGAGAAGCTCTCCCAAACGCGTGCGTAGACGGAAAGTTTGATGCCACTGTTCCGAGTGCTGAAGATGAAGAATCCTGTTCGAAACTACTCGGAACAATAAGAATACAGCCGACTGTGAACGAATGGTTCCAAACAGGCTTCAAGATACGCTTTCTTCATCTTTGGAACATTTGGAACCAGTGACGTCAAACTTTCCGTCCGTGTGCGTGTTTAGGAGAGCTTCTCTGGCCTTGTACGTTGAGTACATAGGCCATGATATATCCCTACTGATACTTACTTCACCATATAGAGAATGTCCTTGTTTTGGTAGAGCCATACATAGTGGTTGGGAATGGTCATCGTCTGGAATGTGACAGATTTGGCATTTTTAAAGTACGAATCCGGTCTCCACATGTTCTCAAGCCACTGGACTTCGAGTAGCCGATACTCCGACGTCATGTTCTCAGGTAAACGCAACCGGTGGTCTTTCCAGGTTTGAGCAAAAAAGATATCGGCGGCATACGTCTGAAATTATAAGAGGTCATATCTTGATGCAAATAATTGGCGTAAGACTCAAAATTTTAGTCCATATTATTAGAAACATCTTATCTTAATGTTGTTACAGTGAAACCCCGATTTTACGTCCCCCGAATCTACGTTTTCCCCGCATTTTACGTTTTTTTCATCAGGTCCCAGCTTTTTCCGTACTGTAATGTTAATTTAACCCGGATTGTAAGTTTGTTATTTATGGAATTTCCCGCATTTTACGTTTTCCCTGGAAAGTAAAAAAAAGAAAAATTGTTCTAAAATAAGAAATATTTTTCCCATTCCACAGGCTCCTGTTTTCTGAAACCGGTTTTTTCTCATGGATCCTGGTTTGGCTTAGTTGGCCGTACGATGAGCTGGAAGATATCTTAGTAAAGTGGTTTAAAGAAGCTCGTGCCGCGAATGTACCTATAAATGGCGCGATACTAAGAAAAAAAGAGATTTTTGCATTCTATGTACTATTTCCCGTATTTTACGTTTTCCCCGTATTTTACGTTTTTTTACCCAGTCCCTTGAGAAACGTAAAATCGGGGTTTCACTGTAGTATTTTAGAACAAGAGCTATGATTTTTTTTAACGAAAAGACTGTTTAGTGAACTGTCAAATAGAATACAGATTTTAAAATTGATTTTAAAAAAAAATTACAATGACAGTAAAATCTAGACCTCTTAGACGCAAAAGAATTCGCTAAGAAACTTATCAAGCTCTTTCCAATTTGTAATTTTTTCTCACCGACATCCCAGGGAGAAAAAATTAAAGATGTAGCTAGTTTGTTGACGTATAGTATGGGGAGTAGTACAAAGTCCGGAATCGTCGAAAATATTAGTTAAAATAAAAATTGTAGCATATTATAATTTTGAGGTAAAGTATAAAGACGTCTTCTGAGCTCTTTGAATTTAAAAACTTAAATAGGAGCTAACTATACTAGACCAGCAAAAAATATACAATAGACGTAAGCTAAACTAAATGAAAAGACGCATTACGTAATTTTTAAGTTAGTAATAACCATAGATATCATAGTTAAAGTATTAGATTGGCAGATCACGTGACCTCCAATGCTAACGACGGGACGCGCATGGAGGCCAAATAAGGGGGCAAAATGGCCAGTGTTGCTGCCACTTTAAGGAGAAAAATACTACGAAAAAATAACATCTAATTCTAAAATTACAAAAAAATATCGTAAAAATACTAGCCGCATTTTGGAATCTTTTTAGTGACTTTAAATATTTTTCTAGTATTTTTTTTTTGTAATTTTAAAATTAGATGTTATTTTTTCGTAGTATTTTTCTCCTTAAAGTGGCAGCAACACTGGCCATTTTGCCACCTTATTTGGCCTCCATGCGCGTCCCGTCGTTAGCATTGAAGGTCACGTGATCTGCCAATCTAATACTTTAACTATGATATCTATGGTAATAACAAAGAGATAGATAAAAAAAATGTTAAGGAGAAAAAAAAATATTTACCATTGAGCCTTCATTGATGGAATCTAGGCCCATCACAGTAACGTGGAAGAACACTCTTGTAGGTTTACCTAGAATAATAAAAATATATTTATATTGAAATAAAATCAGGTTCCAGTCGTTTAAATATAAGAAACCATGTTCAGGTCCCGATTAGAACTCTTAGGGTCCAGGGCACAAACAAATTTGGTGAGCCCACAACGCAAATTAATATACCTATGAACATGATTTTTTTCATTTTAAATTTGTAGAAATACATTAACTTTAACAATTATCTTAAATACTTGTGTACGCACTGCATATTTTACATTTTTATTTTTTTTAAATGCATACGTAAGATACGACATCAGAGACATATAATATTGTCATATCATATTTTAGAAACATACATAATTTTTAATCACATGGCCAGAGCATAATTTATAAAAATAACAAGGGGTATATTAATTATATTATAGTGGCTCGCTTTTGAAAGATTCATGTCATTTGGTTTAATTGTATTATTATACAATTTACTATTTTTATTTTACTATTTTTTGTGGCAACTAATTGTGGCACATTTTCCCTTCATATTATTCTTTTTTTAAAGAAAATATTGAAGCTCCCTTGAAGTGGAGCTCCTGGGCACGTGCTTCGTTTGCAATGCTGAAAATCAGGCTCTGGCCGTGTTACGAAGAACTGATAACTAAATTAACCAAACAAAACCTATTATTGTATCAAACTGTATAACATATGTATAAAAAAATAGTACACCTATTACTATGCACTACAGTCCCTGGACAAATTATTAGACGCACTGCAAGATTTCATGTAAAATATTAATTACCGGGTGATATTGTACCGTTTTATTATTTTAAATTGATTTGTTTTTTATTTGTATATTATCCAATCAATTACCAATTTATTTGACATAAATAAAACAGCATTCATTTAGAAAAAGCATAAGTTTATTAAGTTTTAAAGAAAAGTAAAATTAATGTTAGTAAAAGTCAATATTTAGTGGAGCCACCTTTAGCCGCTATCAAAGCTTTAATTCTGCGCGACATGCTATCAATGCAATACTGTATTACTGTCTCCTGCATTTGAGGATGATGATTCCACACATAAATAATCTTATAATAAATAATTTATATAAATTAATCTTAATCATAATTAATCATAATTATCTTAAAATAAATACAAATATATAGTCTACACAACAATTCTTTTAAATAAAAATCAATAATATTGTAGTTTAAATATACCATTATTGCATAAAAACTCTTAAGAAACATAAAATGACTTTAAAAAAATACAGTGCGTCTAATATTTTGTCCAGGGACTGTACTATAACTACTCCTGGATGAAAAGCAGAGAAATCACATTACCATCTTTTTTAGGCGGCTTCATTTTATCGTACATTTTCGGGTCTTCCGGAAGAATATCGTTGAAGCTGAGACCCCCTTGGACCCCACAATCCACTATCCTAGAGAAGAAAAGAACTATATTCACAACCTTCTTCTTACGACAAATTTGTATCCATTTGAAACTGTCTGCAGTATGTTATTAAGCGTGTAGGGGGCTCTAATGGGACAAATTTTAATTAACCTCTGCATAAATACAAAAATTTAATTTCCTTTTTTTACAAGCTCATAAACTGAACATTCATTTATTTAAAAAGTCATTCAACAGATGTTACAACATTACCATATTTTAGATGTTGAACACTTTAAACAAACATGCAAATGTCCCAATAGCCCCCCATGGGCGGGGTCTAATGGGACAGGGTGCAGGGCTAATGGGACATGGTAAACGCTGTTTTAATTAAAATTTAAAAAAAGGAATCAGATCAGGAAAGAACAAGAAAATAAAATTTGAAAGCAACACTATTTGCATATATGCATGTAGAAAGAAATTTATTTTTAAAAACAATTATTTCATATTGAAAGGTGAAAAATCAAAGTTTAAACTCAAATACAAAGATGCTCGCATACGCATAGTTTTTAATCAAACACTGGAGTGGGAAGTTTAGTGACTAAGTATTCTAAATTTATCCAAAACGTGTCCTCTTTTTCAGGATACGTAAATTTAAAAAGACCGTCTTTTTCGTCAAAAAGCTTACACGGAGTTGTTCGTTTCTACTTCAGAACTCAATCCAACGTAATACAGAATAGTTTGCTTTCCAGCAAATTTTACCAACACAAAATCATTTTATCTTCAGATAATTATTCTCCAAGCTCTTTTATGATAGAATTAATGAATTTACAGGTGGAAAAATATCATCAATAAAGCTACTTAAAAGCGACGAAGAGGTTTAAAAGTAAAAGTTTAAAACCTTTTTTGACAACTTGGCTGAATAAGATATTGTAGATTTATATAGCTTCTTCAGGCATACAAAGCTAGTTTTATTCGTGCCCCATTTGACCCACAGTTGCTGTCCCATTAGACCCCACAGTGTTATTTATAAATAATCGAACATAGAACAACGTGTATTTCAACACAGTATTTGACAAATACCTTTATCTGTAATATGACTTCTACCTAAGACTATAATTTAATCTATTAAAAGTTTTTATTTAATACTTTAAAAGTTTAATAAAAGGTATAATTTTAACTTGCTTGGCTTTGGATTCCCAAAAATAACAATTCTTCTCAACTTCAACACATGCTTTTATTAGCTGATTGGTTCTTAAAATTTGAATACTAACTTTTATCATGCTGTAGCGTACAAACATTTGTAAAAAATATTTTATTTGCCACTTTTGGCACCTTGTCCCATTAGCCCTGCGTCCCATTAGCCCAAACATTCCCTTACTTTATTTAACTTGCGCTTTTCTTCCTAGTAAATTTTCAGGGAATTATTTTTAAGTTAAATGGGTTTTAAAATATTGAAAAGATAATTTCTCATTCATGAATTTTAAAATTAAAACATCAAAGAGGTTTTAAAACCCATAACTGATCAAAGGGTAACTGACTACACTGCAAAATACAGCCAAATTTACAGTTTTAAACTGGAAGCTAGTTACCAGAAAAAAACGTAAAGAAATTGAAACTTTCTGGATGAAATATGGTAAATCCTACTTAAAATACGGTTTTGCCCTACTTTAATATGCCCTACTTTAATAGGCCCTACTTTTACCTTGCCCTTTTTTAAGAAAGAACTTTTTAAAAGAAAGAAAAGGTTTTTTTAGAAAAGATTTTGTATCAGGCGAAATTCGAACCCGCAATCAAGTTACAAGTGAAGCGCCATACTCTAACTCTGCCACCAAATCTCTCAACAGTTTAAAGCCAAAATGTTAATCTCGTGGACGTTTAACAAGCCGCTAAAGTGACGTCATTTAAAACAAGTTTGGAAGGAAACGGTTTTAAACTATAAACGAGTTTAATAAAACGGTTCAAGGCGTAAGGTAAGCGGAACGGTTTTATACCGTCGAAAAAGTAATGAAAATTTCCCATAAAAGACGTTTTTTTTGCATTGTAGTTACGCACACATTAACACATAATCACAAAAAAAAAAAGAGTTTGAAAAATGATTGAGAAATTTAAATAGTGGAATCTGATAGCTTGTTCTTTCAGCGTTCCTCTTTGAGTAATAAAATCTCAACAACTGTTCTTATTTTTAAAATAATTTCATGGAAGTTTTTACATTAAAAAAAACTTTCTGCAAGGAAACACAGTGAATGCTTTTCACAAAAAATCACTGTTATTGGTATTTAAGAGGGACTGTCAGTCCCATAGAGCTAATGCATTAGTTTTGAAATCACAACTTTTGCAAAAGAAATGCTTTGCCATGTTATCCCATTTTCACCAGGTATGGGAATCATCATAACATCCATTTAAAACAAAATTGAAAAGAAAATAACATCCGGTTATTTAATTATTAATTGATAAAGTTTTAAAATAGTGCCGCCATCTGCTGTATATTTTTTGCATTTTAAAACTTCAAAAATATATAATTAAATAACTAGATAACATTTTCGTTTCAAATTGGTTTCATTTCGATGTTATGTTGATTCCCATACATGGGGAAAAAGGGCTAACTTGGCAAAGCAATACTTTTGCGTAAGTTGTGATTCTAAAACTAATGCATTAGCTCTATGGGACTGACAGTCCCTCTTAATGATTCTCCAGAGTTTGGCCAATCATGATTTTCTATTTCCTTCAGGATGAATTTGTTACTGTATATTTTAAGCATGAGTGTCTGAAACTAGTCAGGAAATTATTGAAAACTTAGCTAAGGACAACCATGTTTCAATATAGATTTTCAGTGAAACTAATAACGGATATTATGGTTATATTAATGGCAAATTCGGAAAATACTTTTTTTTACCAGTCGTTCTTTATTTAATCGAGCACAATATATATAGCATGGAATTATTTAAATTTCAACTTAAAAAAATTAGAAAATGTTAAGTGACTTAACATATCAGTCGTCTTATATTGATGGAAAAAGTAATTGTGTTTTAAAAAAAGTGAAATTTATTATTTATGAAATATATAGTATTAAATATATAATTCACAATTCCAATAAAATCTCTTATTGTGCTCTGTCAATCACCACCAAAATGTTTTCTGTTAATGATCGCATGACAAAAAATCAGTAAAATTCAATATTAAATTTTTTTTGACAAAAACTTAACAATTTTAATATGTGAACAGTTTTATTAACAATTTACTTTTAAAAACTATTGTTGGAAATCGGTAAAATTAATATGTTCAATAAAACAACAATGTTTTTAATCATTAAAATGTCGTCTGCTTTTAAAACATTGTGTAGCTGTAGATAAATTTCGCGGCTATATTAGAAAATTCTTTAAAAACGTAAAATAATAAATTTCTTTGATTATATTCTTATTTATTTTGGTTTTGCTGTATTTTTTAAGCTTTAAATTGTAAAATATTGTTTACTTACACCAAATTGCATATGGAATAAAACTGTTTACATACATTCAACATATTACTCAATATGATATTACATCAACTTGTACGCTTTTAAAACTTGCCATAAAACTGACATTAACACGATATTCAATTAAAAAATCAATTGCACGAAGAGAAATAAAAGACTGATCTAAAAAAAAAAGTGCAAGTTCGAATAATAGTAATTTTGTTTAATTGCAACAAAAAATATATCTTTCCGAAGAGAGACGATGCCTGGATAAAAGTTTAACCGAATTGAAAAAAAATGTATAAAGAATGAAGTTTAATGTCTAGATTTAAACCCCACAGGAACAAAGTATTAGCCACATTTATTAAATTGAAGTAACGATTCATTTAATGATATCAGTTGCACAAATCTAACAACAAAAGTTTTTTTTGTGACTTATGTGTGAGAAAACTGTGAGATAATGATAATTGTAAAAAAGCTTGCAAAACGGTGTAAAGAATCGCTTAAGGGGGAATGGGCGCGCTGGACCGGGGGTCTCCAAAGCAAAGTGCATCAGTGTTAATCCTATGGAGGAAAAATATTTTCTCAGCCACATTTTTCCGGCTGTATTGTATATTTTTGCAAGCGGATTTTTTTTGTGTGATAAATGTAGCTGACTTACAGGTCCCAACCTTCCAACTTTTTGAAATGGGTTCGAATATTTTTTTAAATTTTCAATAAATAATTTTACACAACATATTCGAAGTAATTTCAAAAAGTGGGAAGATGGAGACCTGTAAGTTATCTACATTTATTATTTAAAAAAAACCCGTTTGTAAAAATATTCAATACAGCCGGAGAAATGTGGCAGAGAAAATAGTTTTTTCCCCCATTGGATTAACACTGAGGCACTTGAGTTTGGAGACTCGTGATCCAGCGTGCCCATTCCCCCTTAAGTGATCGGCTATTCCTTTCATTTTCATGTTGAATTATTAACTAGTCAATAAAAAAAAGAATGATTGAATATATTATTAACTGAACAAATGATTAAGCTCCATTGATTGGTTAACATAAAAAAATTATTAAAAAAAACTTTACAGATGGGAAAATAAAAAGACATAATATATATGATGATCTACCAAAGCTAAAGATGATCAGTCAGTTTCTTAAGCGTTTTTCTAAATCAATCGTTTCAAAATCGATTTCTAAGAAACGAAATTTGATTACGATTTGGACATTTTTGCTGATGGTGATAAATCTATTTTGAACTACTCTGAATTTAAATTTCATCAATTTTATTTGCGTCTTAGTTCTTTTCTGCTGATTGTTTTCGAAAAAGTATCATAAATTTCATAAGTTAAATTTAGATCTTTCGAATATTCTTTCCGATAATATTTTTTCCCTTCTTTATTGGAAAATGTTTATAACCAAACCCTCTCAAATAGCACAAGTAGTCTTGAAATTGACGTCGACAAACGTTAAAATTTTTAAATTGTCGAAAATTAAATTTTAAACTAATGCATTTTAGACTACATAAAATAGTATTAGACTTTAAAATATCTTTTATAAGTAATAATTTCGACATCATTAATTTGTCTAATTTTAAATTGTCTGTCGTACATACCAGTTAATATTTTTTAACATACCTTTTTCTATCCACTAGATTTTCAACGTTTTATGTTTTAGTGTAATGGGTTAAATAATAATTTCGACATCATTAATTTGTCTAATTTTAAATTGTCTGTCGTACATACTAGTTAATATTTTTTTTAACATATATTTTTCTATCCACTAGATTTTCAACGTTTTATGTTTTAGTGTAATGGGTTAAAAAATATTAAAAAGATTGATATTTAAAATTAAAACATAGCCAAAGGGTATGTAACAATAAAAATGATGGAGAAAAAAGTATACCTCCGATACATTAAAATTGTCAAACACTGAAAAAAAACTTAAAGGAAAAAAATATGAATCCTTTCTGATTCTGAGGTTCAGCTATGCAAATAAAATTTTACCACCGTTAACCGTTATTTCCCTAAAAAAAAATCAAAGAATTCTTGAATATATTGTCAAATATGTATTGGTCCAAAATGGGACGAAAACTTATCGTTATAGATTTTTAATGTGCTAGACACATTTGAACTTTAAAAAATTACGCATTTAATAATTACGCATAATGTGATTCTTTGATTGTTCATTAATTGTTTACCAAGAAAGCGGCAAGGCATATTTTTTTGCATACAATTCTGCTTCGTTTTAATTAACATTTATTTTTGTTAATGCAGTTTGGAGTAGTTTCATTATTTTTGTTATTAATAAATATTTAATTATTCTTCGAAGTACAAATAAATCGAGCAGACGATAAATAATATTAAGTTATTTGTGGAAGAATATTAAGGAAAATAGTTCATTTTGGCTTTTATAAGTTTAAATTATAGGCTGGATGCTGTGTTTAGCGATTTTTTTCCTAATGTGTCTCTTATTAATAAATATGTCTTAGTAGTCATCTAGTGTAGAAACGATTGTTGATGATATTTACTGTTATGAACGTAGTTGTTTCCCGATTAGAATTTCAGTTATTATTTAAGTAACAGGAAAGTAGGCTATTTAAGTTGTTTAAGAACTTCTTGTTTATAATAGAGTAGTCAATGAGTGGAACTCTTACCCAGATTATGTTTTCATTCGAAGAGAGTTGAACAATTCAAGAAGAATCTCGATAGCTAATTATTGGATTTATTGGAGACTGGTAAAAAAAAATCGAAATTTTTTGGACCAACCTTGTTGGGCCTCTGGCCTGTTGTTGGTCGGTAATTTTTGTATTTGTATGAGTTTGTTTGAGCTCACCCATTGAGACACGAAAGGAGGCATGAAAAGAGACAGATTCTAAGCATGAGTGGAGGTCAAGTATCGCGACTGGTGCTGGTTGACAAGAGGATTCCGGGAGTCTTCACCATCTAGGACACTTGAACGAACGAATTCTGAAAAACAAAATTATTTTTTACCCATCATTAAAAATTGGGTTGGTTTTACACAGGCAATACCGAGTGGCCCAGCGGGTAGTGTTTGAAACAAATGAAAAAATAAAAACAAATAAGAGACATGAGAAGAATTTAATGACGTTTATTGAATGGACATATTGGGCAATTTATGATAAAGAGGTTCGAAGTTCCCGCCATATTTAACAAGGACAGCAGTTAGGCGGTTCTCGAATCCAACCATACTCCATAATCCTTACCCATACCTTCCTCCACACTCCTGCCATACTCCTTTTGTTTGGCCAATCCTTTTTGTGGAACTTTGAAGGCAGTTCAACGAGCATGGCAGGAGAAGTTCCACAAAAGGAATTAGCCAAACAAAAGGAGTATGGCAGGAGTATGGAGGAAGAAGGAAGGTATGGGTAAGGAGTATGGAGTATGGTTGGATTCGAGAACCGCCTAACTGCTGTCCTTGTTAAAGATGGCGGGAACTTCGAACCTCTTTATCATAAATTGCCCAATATGTCCATTCAATAAACGTCATTAAATTCTTCCCATGTGTCTTATTTGTTTTTATTTTTTCAATTGTTTCAAACACTACCCGCTGGGCCACCCGGTATATGGATAATAGAAAAAATATATAAATATCATATGTTATATATGGAATATTTTTGAAATTATAAAATATATAGTTATTGTCAAAAAATCGTTTCATACATAATACATACTTTATAGAAATGTAAGACTTTAAACTATAATCGAAGTTTTATTTAAATATCCTTTTTATTTTTTTTATTTAGCGAAGATAAAGATAATTAATTGGGAAAGGGTAAGCGGAGCTCCAGAAACAAAAAATTAAGATGGCCGTGTACCTTAAAAATACGAAAATTGGTCAAATTTCAAATTTATCTTTTTTTGTATTATTTAAAAGAGCAATTCATTAGCTTCATGAATCAGCCAAAAAATTGCTTCTAGTGTAAATAGAAAAAAAAGTTATCATGGTTCTAGTTTAGCATTGACCTAACGAGTTTCGTGGCAAATATTTATTAAAACGGATATATATTGATTGCAAAAAAACCATATTAATATGGTCTGAATAATACATTTCTATATTTATTAACGTTTTAAAAGAGAAATGCAATTAAGAGTGTGGTAATTACCTCTTAAAATTGCCATCTGAATTACATTTTGTTACTCTTCTCAAAACAAGATTTTACGTGTTTACTTTATTGCAAAACACACATTTTCTACAAAACTATTGCTTCAATTTTTTTACCTGTACTCAGAAAGTAAATTTAGGTTTTGGACTTTGGTCAAAGTCATATCTTGTAATCCTTTGATTTTGCCTGTATTTTTAATTGAAATAGTACAGCTATTTTTATCAGCTGAACTTGATTTTTTGACTTTAAATGCTAATAATGGAGCTTGTAAATTTTATAACGCACCTCTAAGAGTGGTTCATGACCTAACACGCTTATTTTTTTTCTAGTTTCCAATTTAGAGAATTTAAATATCTCACTAAATTTTTAGGTATCGTGTTTTGGTCAAGGGCCGTTTTTTGGCAAAATATCAATTAAAATCCTTAAAAAATAAATATAATTAATTTTAATTGTTTGTCCAATTTACAACTTTTCCTTTTAAAAGATATAATTTAACCCATTAAAAGTTCATTTTATCAATTAAAAAAAATTGAAGCCTTTAAAGGTATGCAGCTGCCTTAATCAAAAAATTTTTTTAATAAAGAATAAATTATCAAAAAGTGACGATTAAAATAAAATTAATGTCAATTAGCATTAATTGACAATTATCAATTAATGAAAATTATAAGGAGCAATACTGTTTGATAACTAACTGTAAATGATCTAAAATTGAACTAACCACCCGCCCATTTGCAAGATACCTCTCACACATAGAAAACAAAGAGGAACTAATGGAACTTTGCCTTGCCCCCTTTTCATGTGGGGCATTGTGTGTGAGATCATGCACTATCACACATCAGATTTTCACGTACTCAGCAAGTTATCTTTACTTCGCGACGCCTTTTCTTTTGCACACCCTCCACTATACACTTCCTAAACAACAGGATTCATCGTGACACCTGCGATGAACTGGGCATTTTATGACGATCATCCAACTAACCCTTTCAGTCCCATCTTTTTATTTTTATATTAATTAAAATTCAATTTGTAAACATTGAAAAATGCAAGCATAAAGAATTTAGGATCAATTTATTTAATAACATTGTTTCAGAATGAATTTTATTTTACCATGTTTTTCATCTTTTCATTTAATTAGAACAAACATTATTTAATCCTTCATAAGACATTTCTTCCATCTAACGATTCAAAAAGAAAATATAACTTTATATAAAAAATTTATGGTGAATTTAATAAAATTTATTTAAAATAAGTGCGAGTTTAACTTAGTGAGAAAAAAATCGCAAGCTGGTGATTCCAAATGGAATTATCGGAAGTGAAAGGGTTATAATTATAAAGTCCAGTGTGGTAGAGAAGCAATTAGTAAAGGATACGAGACAAAAGAAATTTCGGCGTGTAGGGCGAGAGAAAAAAAAGTGGTGAAAAGAAATAAAGCTTCTTCTTCAAGATTTTAATGTATTCGTTAGGGGGATACGGTAGCCCAAACATTATTTCTAGAAATAATAACATAAACTTGTAAATTATCGTGGTTTAATGTAATGTTCACTCTAAATAAACATTTTCTAGCAATAAAAACAAATATTTACAAGTAGTTTTTCATTTATTAAAAGAAAGTCAAAATTTGGAACTTTTTTTTAAAACGCTACTCCTCTTTCAATTTTGAGAATAACTCCACCAAACTTTTATAGTTTGTTTTTAGTAGTATTTGTTCAAGAACTGTGGATGGATTTTAAAATGTGAGCTACAGTTAAAAAGTAACATGCATTTATACTGAAAAATCAAAAAAAAAATGACAAATTATTGAATTCAAAATTTAAAAAAACAACAACTATACATAGACCTTATTCCATGCACAATTTTGTGCACCATTCATATAAGAACACAGGTTAAAAATTTCAAAATTCTAACTTAATTAGCAAAAAAGCCTTAGGGATTTATTAAACACAAGAATTGAAAACCGCGAAAAAAGGTTGAAAGCAGATGAAATGCGTATTCAAACTTATAGGAATGACTCCAGAAAATATTTAATAACTTTTTTTCTACAAAAGATATCATTAGGAAACTTTCAGTAGATGTTCAGAAAAATATTGTAAATAATAAGAAGTAAAAACTGAAAAATTGATATTTTGACCAATTTTCGGGTACCGTATCCCCTTAAGTATGCTGGCATGGACTTTTAAAAATCATTTGTTTACAGTAAAAAAAAATGCTCTGAATCTCCAAGTAATGCGCATACATTTATTTAACATCCTTTGAGTTTTAACAAACTCTTAACGAAATTAAATATGTTTCATCTAAACAAATTGTCTTAATCTGAAAATCTTACAATTTTTAATTGTAGAAGTGCCAATAAAATTTTCATTGAAATTAAAATAAAGTTAAACGCTATGCGTTGAATCCCTTAAATGCGACGAGGATTTGAGTAGTTTTATGGAGAAAAGTAAATTATATTAATTCTTTAAAAAATGTAACGTAAAATTATAAAATAAAAAAATTAGAAGATTGACAATAATTGTTTACAAAATTCCATCAATGAATGGCCTTACATCTTGTTTGTTGAACGCAGTCAATAAACTCAATAAAGTTATGTTTTCGTATCATTACAGACTTTGAGCATCTCGCATAGATCTCAACGATTAAAAATTCGAAAATGATCTCAATACAACAATGATTTTCACAATTATAAGGTTTTTTTTAAAATCTTTCAATTGCTTACACTGTTAAAAATTTTGTGCTTGATTTCACCATGATATTGGTTCCTAGTAGCTGCAACGGCTGTGTGGTGAAACGCTAAACCATATTTTTGGTATTCGGTTGAACCATTTCTCACGTTTTTGTTTCCAAATCCAGAAAAATGGTTCAACCAAACACCGAAAAAAAGGTGAAACATTTCACCACACAGCCGTTGCAGCAACTAGGAACCAATATCATGGTGAAACCAAGCACAAAATTTTTAACAGTGTAGATAACATTTAAAATCGGATAATTGTTCTGAAGGACCAATTGTTTTCACACACAAGGAAAGAAACAAAATGCTGTACATGTATATCAAACTTTTGACTATTTCTTTAGTTATTTATATGGCAAGATTTACAAAAATCCACTAAAAACCATCTTAAAATAAAAGAAATGTCACACAACAATATATTGTTGACATCAAAGACGAAACACTCCAGAATCTTAAACGAATGCCTATCCTATATCGAATTTGAAAGTTTTGAATAATGTCGTATGGTGATATAAATATCTCGATACTAATTTTCAACAACTAGAACTCAATAAAGCACAATATTAATAACATCACGAAAGAATTATTTGTCCCCATCACAAAGTATCTTTAGATTGTCAAATTTTGCCTCTTTAAGCAGGGTTGGGTTTTTCCCGTCCAAAACTAATATTTCCCATCCCAGCGGGAAAAACTGGAAAATACCTCTTTCTTTAAAAAAAAAAAACCCTGGGAAATACCATTCTTTCGCGTATATACCTTATCTGGGAAATTCCTTTTGATTAAAAAGTTTTATAAAAGTAAACATTAGTTTTTCTTTTTTGTTTACATTCCAATTTTTTTTATTCTGGCTGTGATTGCAATTATACCACTGTCTGGGTTGTGAACCCTCTTGTCCGCACTATAGGCCATTGTAGTTTGCCAAAGTCTAGTAAACTCGTTTGATTTTTTTTATTGAGTTATGTCTACTAAATCTATAATTATTTATCCTATATAATATTTTAATGATTATTTACCACAGACAATATTCTAATATTTGTTTACCACAGACAATACTCTAATTATTATTTATGTTTATGCAGATGGGAAATTTTTTTATTATGTTACCATAGATGTAAAATAACCAAGAAAGATTTGTTAATTTTTAAAAATATTAAGGCCATAAATATTTATTAAAATACAGAATTAAAATTATTTTAATTAGTACCATTAAATAACATTTAGTAACTAATTGTTCTTTAAAAATGGAGTTTTTTCCAGGTGGGAAAAAGATAATTTTTCCCAGGACGGTAAATACTGGTTTTTACCATGGTATTTACCGGGGGTGGTAAAAACCATGCCAACCCTGTCTTTAAGTAAGTGGAGTATAAATGGAGATCGAAACACATTCAACCTACAAATCTACTTTAAGAAACAGTGATTCGGCAAGAAAAAAAAATGCTTTTTAACTTTGTTGTCATCGTTAAAATATATTTTTGGACGCATAAAAGTTGAAGGATGAAAAATGGTTTTATCCACACAAGTTAAGACCATACAAGTTGTGATAGACAACTTTTAAGCAGTTGAAATGAACACAGATTTGCGAAAAAATCTACTTTTCTGGTTTTAGTATATGTCCTAAGTATTTCCATAATCAAGTACAGAATATCACCTTTTAACCACTTGTCGGTTTTTGCATTACAATGTGCGTTCACGCATATTTCCGCTTTCATCAGGTGCCCCCTCTGATTCCATGAATATTCTTGTTCACTTGACTATTCTAAAAATAGCACCATTCTTTGCCCTGTCTAGCGTCTACAGCATCGAAAACAATAAACCAAAGCCCCAATTGATATTTGACTGATTGTATTACACCGAAAATAAATGAAACAGTCAAGCCTTTCACTTATAATCCCACACACGAACAAAACCAAGTGAAAATTAAAAGAAAAATGAACGATTCTTGGAATGAAATCCTTTTCTCCGGAAAGCATTGAGCTCTTTCTGAAGTGCGGAATCGATAGGTATTCGCTGAGGTTGTGCATTTCTCCCTCTCTAAAAAGGGCATCTTGCTGATCCAGGGATTCACAAATATAATTTCCCGCCCACAATACCTCCTTCAATAAATGAGTGGGCCGTCATTGTAATCCGCACAACTTTGTCTCACAATTGAAGAACATTTTTAAGGGACAGAAACTGGGATTCAGTTTAGTAATGCATAGACAGTTTAGTTTTGGAAAAGAGAATAATAAATTGTCATTACACAAAACAGAACTAACGAAAAATGTACACTTTTAAAACAAACGAGCGGTTTTAACTCAGTCTGAGTTAATTTCCACTCCTTTCCGTGCCGAAAATGCACTTCCCCTATAGGAGTGGATTTCACTCTTTTTGCGGAGTGGGTAAAAGAAATAAAAGAAAACAATCTACGTCCTACACTCTTAAAACGAGCGGTCTTAACTCAGTCTGAGTTAATTTCCACTCCCTTCCGGTGCCGAAAATGCACTTCCCCTATAGGAGTGGATTTCACTCTTTTGTTTTAAGAGTGTATGGTATTGTTAAGAGGAACAAAGGTATGTGTTTCTGATAAGAATCACGGTCTGCTCCTAGTTAAAATTTGGACCAAAAATAGTGACCTAAAAAAATGTAACATAAAAAAATTTTTTAAAAAAATCATTGTGAACCACACCCACCTATTTTTTCTCACAATAAAAGAACCTTACGTGACAGTCTTTCTAGAACGGGAAATCAGTTATCCGTATAGTATTGCATTCGCAGTTCAGTTTTGCAATCAGAATCATCATATCAAATAGTACCAGTATCAACGACCAGGAATTGGAATGATGTTAAACCAAGACTTTTAGTATCAAAGTTTTAACAGACACTTGAATCTAGAATTGAACACTATCAAAATTAGTTGTGCACGCCTCACTTGAATCTAACAGTTTTCTCAAGCACTTGAAACTCAAGTAAAATAATCAATATCCACTTATAATGTATAAAAAGTTGAAAATATTCCAGTCTCTTTTGTAAAAAAAATAATTAAATGTCGAATAAAAGTCTATATAAAAAGTTTTTTTCGTGAATTTATTTTTAGTGTACGTTAACAATGTTTTACAAATTTAATAAGTATAGCACGAACAAAAAAAAATAGTATTTTACCATTTTTCAAAGAATTTTCTAATATAGCGCCGTTGTTTTACCTTCAGCTACTAAATGTTTTAAAGGCAGACGACATTTTAATGATTTAAAAACATTGTTGTTTTATTTAACTTATTTATTTTACTGTTATTCAACAATACTTTTTTAAAGTAAATCATTAATAAAACTACGTTCACACACACAAAAAAATTCTTAATTTTTTTTTTAAATATTAAATTTTCTCGATTTTTTTTTGTCTTGCGAAAATTTACAGATATTTTTTTTTTTTTTTTTGGTGAATCGAACAAATGACAGAGCATTAGAATGTTCAGATTTAATTATCTATTTGATTCATTCACAATTTAATGATTATTAACGTTCGAAACTTTTTTAAGTGCTTTTCATTCTTACTTTATAATTAAAAAAAATAATTCTTGAAATACTATGACTTTTACAGAGAAGTTGTTTTGATATATCCGAAAGAATGTATTATGGATATTAATGTCATATTTAATTATATTTTTTCCTTCTAGAGATAAACTCTTCTTAGATATATTGCATTTATTAAAAAAAACAATATAATGATATAACTTTTTAAAACATACATTGCAAAATATATATTGATATATATCAAAAGTGCTTTAATAAATATATTCTAAAAATATGGGAGTGGGATCAACGGTTACAACAACATTCTAAAAATTGTTTAAAGGTTGTAGAGTACTTTTTTTTATTTAAAGAAATCTCAAAATCGTTTCTAATTGACAAAGAGAGCTATATAATTCATTTTAGAGGACATTTTATATGAGTTTTAATTTGATTCATAACTAGAAACAAAAAAACCCTTTTTAACATTTTAACCCATTTCAGGCCCAGTACAGAAAGAATTTGAAAGCACAGAAATTTATTTATGCAAATGCTGTATAATCGTAGCAGCATCGAGTTCCTCATGTTCTGATTTTTCCTACATTTCTCAGCATGTCATTAATCGATGCAAATTCAATGAAATCGCCGAAATTAAACGAAAAATAGCATGTCGTTTACCATTTTGGGCACTAAATTCCACTTTTATTGGTATTAAACGATTCTCCAGTGTTTGGTCTAGCATGCTGTTCTAGTTTCAATAGGATGAATGTGTTACTGTTTATTTTCAGCATGCCTCTATAACTAGTCAGGAAATTATTGAAAACTTTACTATGGCTGTGTCCTGACTACGACATCAAATGCCACAAAACTTGGCGACTGCCAAGGGCGCCAAGCGATGCAATAGCATGTGGCTGACTCTGCCAAGTCGCCAAGTTTTGTTGCATTTGTGGCATTTGATGTCGTAGTCAGGACACAGCCTAAGGACAACCGTGTTGCAATATAGCTTTTCAGTAAACTAAAATCGGATATGAATGGTCATATTAATAGGAAATTCGGAAAATACTTTTTAAGTCGTTCTTTATTTAATCGAGCACAATATAAAACGGAATTATTTAAATTTCAACTTCTAATGATGTTAATTGTTTATTCTATTCTCCAGCAAAATGTTTTTTTTTTCTGTTATTGTCCGCTTGACAAAAAAAAATCAGTAAAATTTAATTAATATTTTGATTTTTTTTTTACAATTGTTAACAATTATAATATGTGAACAGAGTTTTATTAACAATTTACTTTTAAAAACTGTTGGAAATCTGTCAAATAATTGTGTTCAATAAAACAACAATGTTTTTAATCATTAAAATGTCGTCTGCTTTTAAAACATTGTACACCTGTAGATAAACAACGGTGCTAAATTGGAGAAGTCTTTGAACAAGCTAAATTAATAAATTTCTTGATTTCTTATTTTGTTTTTTCTATATTTGCTTAACTATAAATTGTAAAACTTTGTTTACTTACACTAAAATACATCTCAAATAACCCTGTTTATAGGTTAGGTTTGAATTATCGTCGCACTAGATCTACACGAGGGCTATTGGCGACGGGCGTCGTATTTTAGAACCACAGTCAAGTGACGAGCCGACACCTGAATAGGCACCCAACGCAACTGTTAAGGGCGACATCGTACGCAGCGTTAGGACTTGGAAGGATATTTAACGTGCACTCCCTTACACGGGGTATTATTCGTCGGACATTTTTGGCTGCACGGGCCGTTTATAGGTCGGCAGTTATTTTGGCGATGCCCGGACCCGAACCTGGGACCTTTCGCAGGCTAGGCGAGTGCCTAACCAACTGGGCTCCCCAGCCCCGTTTATAGATTTTTATATGTTATTCGACATTATATTAATTGAAAAAACAGTTTAGAATATTTTTAACTAGTTGAAACTTTTTATTCTTTTTCAAGTGGTCACTTCATTTTTAAGTAATGATACTATCGGAAGTACTTGAGAAAATTAAAAGGTTCAAAAGGAGTGCCCGTAACTAGATTTGGAGGTGCCAGATATTAGGCTAAAATATTTGAATTGTTCTAGAGCTAATTTTGACATTCGTTTTTTTTTAATTTCGAAGGGTTAGTCCAAAAAATTTGCATTGTTGATCATAATAAAAATCTAATAGTTCAAAACCTGCTAAAATATTTTTTTGTTTGATTTAAAGATAGATAGAGGAAGATTCTTATAGAATATATAAAAAGTTAGCAGAGCGTATAGTGAAAAAAAATTGAATAAACAAAAAGAAATTTAATTTAGAAACTTCGAAAAATATAAAAGTAATTTTAAAAAATCCCTACCTGGACCACACATATAGGTATCTTGGCCAGCGCCACCTTTAGTTCAAGATGTTTCACGTGACCCCACCAACAATTCAGAATTATTATTTTCGAAATGTAAAGTTTTGTCTTTAAGTATAACTTCAACATATGAATATCTGCATTTTCCCTAAAGATAAAAGTAAATTTTTAAGTGATTTGCAGTACTTCGACCTTTAGATATAAAATCTTACTGTGGATTTTGTTTTATTAAAAAGTAAGCCTTTGAAAAGCCAAAAGACAATTGCATGTGTTAATACCAGTACAGAATTTCGACAACAGGAAGCATATATCTATTATTCAGAGCGATTAAAAAAGATACTCGATTAATACTACGTAGTATTACGCGGGTATAAATTCTTTTGAATCCCCCTGTATTTTGTACGAAAATAAGTTCATATACAATAAAGTTCTGGAAAGACATTTAAAATGCCACTCAAATAATTAGGAAGCCTACTATGATGCTATTAATTTTAATCTTCTTAGAATGTTATATTCAATGCAAAAAAGTATCAATCAAATCACAGATAGTTTCAGCGGTTCCCAACCTGGGGGCGATCGCCCCCAAGTGGGCGATTTGTGTTATCAAGGGGGAAAAAATACTTGAGGGGCCATAAGGGGGCGATGAGTATTCAAAGGGGGAAAATTAAAATAATGTTGTACCTTTGTACAGTAAATCCATTCGCCAACCCTAACCAAACCAGCCAATTTTTACTTTAAACTCTCTTAAATTTTCTAGAAACCAGTAAAAATATCTTAGTTAATTATTTCACTTTTGTTCGTTAAAAATATGTGTTTAATGTTTTATGTTTTTTCTATTTTATTTAAAAGTGACCAGATAAAGCTTCTTTGGTTGTTTTTATAAACGGTAGTAAGTGTTATAAAACTGTTTTATAGTTACACTTTAACTGAAATTATGATTAGACATAACGATAACATGAAAGTTAAAAGGGGGCGATGGATGTTAATCAACCTAAAATACGAGGCGATGGTCCAGAAAAGGTTGAGAACCACTTCTATAGATTTAAGTTGAAAAATTGACTAATTAAGCATAAAAGAAGATATAAAAGTAAATCCGAATCAAGCCTTGAATCAAGTGTGGACTTGGGCCATTGCTGCTCGAAGTCATTAATTAATTAGGAGTGAGACAGTAAAATTGATGAATTTGAGTCCATTCATTTTTGTGAGGTCACACACGTAGGAGGTTTGTCGTGGGAAGAAGTCAGAAAAGACTCGTTCGGGGACGAATTCCGTGAAGATGATCTCAATTTGAGTTTCCCATTGGGCAATAAATTTTTCTGTAAATTAGTGTTGGATAGTTGGTACTACATTTATGTTTCGAACTTGTGGGATATATATGCTTTAGTAAATTCTTTTTTGTAATGAAGACTAATAAAGAATGCTTTCCATTTAATTTGTTTGTGTGACTGGAGAAAAACTTTGCTAAGCTGAGCCAAACTTTGTTGAACCACTGTTCAAAATTTAGTCAGCTATCACTAGAGTTAAAAGTAAAAGAGGCAGATGCCCCCCAAAAAATTATTTTCCTGTAGCACTTTTTTTTAAATGCTTTATACATAAAAATAGATTAGAAAAAATAGATTTTAATTTGATTCTGTTGGTTACTTGGTGTTCAAACGAATGGCGTACAAGCTTGCTTGCAACGTAACAATTTAATTGTAAAAATTGAATAACACATTTCATACAATACCAGATATTTAAGAAAGTGATATCTAAAAAATCAAATGGGAACAAATGAATTAAAAATTTGGTGCAAGGATGTCTCATGTAAGCTGACGATAAGTTTTTGCATAACATTTATGGAAATTCATAGTGGGAATTGAACTGCAGTATAAATTTATATCCGATAGCATTTCGGAAAAAATGAACACCAAACTGCAACTTTATTTATAACACAAATTTTTAAGTTTAAAGAAAAATATTGCATCTGTAAAATTATATTTTTACTAAATAATCGTCTAAAGTTTTACGTTGCATTTTTTCCGGTTGAAAAAGTATGGATCTAGAATAGAGCTTATTGTAGTCCAACGGCTGTATTTTCCTGTGTCTATTGCACCAATCGCCTCGTCATTTCTTTTGATAGATTAATATATTAGCAATTTTAGTTCTTTATGATGGAACAAATAAATGTTACCACACAGAAAAATTATTAAGTTTAAACGTATGTATATGGGGACAATAACAGCTCGGATAAAATACCCTTCACATTTTGAAGTAAATGAGCTACAATTACTTTTATTAATTTAAGAATGAGGAGCATTTATAAAAAAACGATTTACTTAGAAAAAATAGGAGCATAACTTTTTTTCAAAGAACAAAAATATCAAACTTTGACCTGTCACTAAAGGACATTCTGATTTCAAGGACAATTTTGATTTTTAAAAGACATTAACAGATTTTTATAGTTAATTTTAGAAAAAAAAAATTAAAAAATATTCAACTAACTTAAAACAAGGCACTCAAAACAACCAAAAATTAAAACTCTCGAATTAAAAATAAAAATACCTGAAAGTTTCGGACGTAGGGGGGGGACTTGTCACTTGCTCTGAAGTTCCTCTTTGAATAAGTCAGCAAAAGTTGTACGCCCCTCTCCGACCCTCTCAAAAGGAGTGCGCAGATTATGGATGTCAAATAAAAAAACATCATGCTACTTTCCTCTAGTTTTTTCTTAAATGGTTACTGTTTTCTTAATACACTGCTCAAAACAATAAGAGGAGCACTTTGCGTACTTTTGTTAACCCTTTCAGTTCCAACTTCTTATTTTTTGTTCTATAAATCTAAAATTTGTGAAATAGATTCATTATGCATCCAGAATGAAGTGGTAAAAAACAGGGACAAAAATCTTAATTTTTTAAACTAAAATTTTAAGAGGGAAAAAATTGGAATCTTAACTTTTGAATAAATTATAACAATAATTTTTTCAAAATTTTATTCGTTAAAAAAAAGTTAAAATCAATTTTTAAACATCAAAGAATGCAAGCGTGAAGAATTTAAAGTCAATTTATTTCATAAAAGGTTTTGGGGGTGAATTTTATTTTACCATGTTTTTCATATTTTCATTAAATTAAAACAAACATTTAATTCTTCAAAAGACATGATTATTCCATCTAACGATAAATAAGTGCGAGCTCAACTTAGTGAGAAAAAAAGTCACAAACTGATGATTCCAAATTGAATCATGAAAGGGTTTAAACAATGCGTTCCCCTAATTGTTTTGAGTAGTGTATTTTATGTGTAATGTGGTACACTGAAATGCAGATTTGTATCTAGGAGATACTGTAAATTGACGAGAAACTTTATAACACATTATTTTTTACAAACCAAGTATACTAAAGAGATAGATCTGAATGTTTTGAATGAATATTAAATGTTTTTTTAATTCTACAGGATTTAGAATTATACTTTAGATAATATGAAAGTTTTATGTTTGCTAAACAAAAAGTATAAAGGTTGATCTTTCAATTTGCAATTTTGGCTAAATTAACAATTTGCAATTGCTGACTGTTAGTTCATTAACGAGAATTATCATATCTTAATGAATATTTTTATGTAAATTAATAATTGCTAAAATTATTTTTATAAAAAGGGGGGAAAGTTACTATCCACGATATCACGTTGCTCTTTCTTCAGAATTCAACGTTTTGGGCTGGTAATCTATTATTTTTAGTTGTATATTTTCTTTTTTGTTTTTCTGAAAGACAGACATTTTTTTGCCCCATATATCCCCATATTAAAATAGTATATTTCTCTCTTTCACTAAACAACAGACAATTTTTTGATATGCATACTCCATATTTAAATTCTTACAGTATTAAACAATGAAACGATAAACGCATTTTTCGACAAAAAATGGTCCGTGGTCGTATTGAGGCCGTAACATTTATTCTAAATTGAAGAATGTTGGACACATGTTCTTTTAAAAAGAACCTGTATTTTAAGTCCGTGGCACAGAAGAGTTTTCATGGAGTCATCCAATAGGAAAATGGCCGTACGATTCTTTTAGAGTGAACATTAAGACCATAGAACCTCTACAGGCAAGAGTGTTTGGTCAGAAATCTCACTGAAAATACCATTGATGAATCGCACTTGGTAGTACAGCACGAATCGAGTCACACTATATCGATTTGAAGTTGCGGCAAGTCGTAGATTTAAAGAATTGGCAAACGGATTACTTTTAACATCTGATGAAGTTTATTGCTAATTTAGTTCCCTCTAGGACAATAGCCATCCGCTGTTTGTGTACCAAGTTAATGATATTAGTAAACACGGGTTGTCATTTCGCCAAGGTTGTCACCACTCTGTCTACGTTATTAGAGCAAATATATTGTAACTCTAAGCAGGAACTACGAGAAAGCTTAATTATACTTAGCTTTAGGTGATTTTAAAACGTTTTTTCTCGGTATTAAAATCTGCGGATTCAAATTCCACCTAGGAATTGATGTTTGTCGCCGTCAAAAAGTCATTTAAAGTATAAAAAAAATATTGGGTATCTCTCATGTAACAATGTTTTGCGTACAAAAAATGTTTTTTTTAATTACAAAATAAAATAAATCGGAAACATATTCCAGAAAAGGAATGCATTGCCAGAATTTAACGTAATAGCATCAGCGTGAAACACCTACCAAATACTACGTTCCTTTCAACTTCTAAATGCATGTTTACATGCCACTTGAGGAATATATAAATAGCATTCTGATCAGACTACCATTCGATTCTAGTGTACGGTTTTTCGCCCGGAGGTCTCGGATGACTAAAATTATTCGAGAAAATAGCTCGCGAACAAAGCGGTTGTTACCCGTCTCCTATCGGAAAACGTGACTTATCACTTTAAGTCTTTTGCGAATTTGTCAAATCATCAAACTGTGACATTTTGAGTTCTTTCCACACGGTCCACTCGCCAGACGCCCCCGCACGTTTTTTTATGTTTCTTTTAACCAAGAAAACCAATCAAATCAGGTTGAGGTGAAACTACATTTAAATGTAACCCATTTGTGACCATTAACACCTTCATTACCAAATAAAAGAGAAAACTTTTCTAGGTTCGATTTTTGTGTAACTTAATTTGTCCTACATAAATGGTTCAGTATTATGGTCAGGATTTGTCTTATATTTTGTTTATTTAGCTAAACTTATATTTTGTTTATTTAGCTTAAGCAGAAAGCTTATTTTTGCATGGTAAATTTTCTTGCCAATCGTCGCGTTTATGAGTTAAACTCCGTTCCTGGATTCATAATCCTACAAGATACTATAATTGCTTCCCAAACCCCAGATAGTTTTGATAGATGATAGATAGATTTTGAGATGATTAGATAGTTTGATGGAATTATGGAAGTAAATATCCACCATGCCAATACCCTACTTTCTATTCCTTCGAATTAAAAGAAAGAAAGTAAAAGAAAAAAAATGACACTTAAGAAATATTGCATAGTCTTTTTTAGCGTGATATTGTCGGCTAAATAACTACTATATCAAAATCTTAACGTTATAAAGGACGTTATTTTGGTTGACTTAGTAAATGGTGATTAGTAAATGGTGATTAGTAAATGGTGATTAAATTCCGACATTAGAAGCCATTGTAAGACTCATTATGTAACGATGTTCGTATAGGGATTCTCTAACGTTTTTCTGGAAAAATTAAACTTTTGTTTTATTGAGGTTCAGTTTTATTTAAAATTCATCCGAGTTACAACGGCAAGAAATTAAATACATGTAAAAGCTTAAAATGGAAATAAATTGTGGAAGAAAATTGCGTGTCTATCGCCTATTTAACCCTTTCAGTCCCAACTTTTTATTTTTTTATTGTAAAAATCTAAATTTTTTGAAATATTCTAATTATGCATCCAGAATGCAATGGTGAAAAGCAGGGGGAAAAAAATCTTATTTTCTTTATTTAAAATTTAAGGAAAAAGTTTGGAATCATAACTTTTTAATAATTATAAAAAAAAATTGAAACTTTATTTGTTAAAAATAGTTAAATTTCAATTTTTAAACATTTAAAAATGCAAGCATGAAGAATTAAAGCAAATTTATTTAATAAAATTGTTTCGGAATGAATTTTATTTATGCCATGTTTTCATTTAACTACAACAAACATTATTTAATTCTTCAAAAGACATGATTCTTCTAACCATACAAAAAGAAAATATAACTTTATAGAAAAATGTATAGAGAATTTAATTTTTTTTTTGAAAATAAGTGCGAGTTTAACTGAGAAAAAAAATTGCAAATTTAATGATTCCAAATGGAATCATTGGGAGTGAAAGGGTTTAAAAAAAAAACTACCAACCTGAGCTTTGGGCAGAAAACTTGAATCAGCCATTATATTCGCTATTAGCTTCAAATTGACGAATATCTGCGGCATTTGAAATTTTCGGCTGCGAAAGTGTGATTGACAAACGGACATTAAGAAGTTTTCAATCGACAAAATTTCTAAACAAAATTTTACAGCATTTATTAAAGTTCAGCGAAGGTAAAAAAAAAACCCAGTCAAGTATTTAACAGTTAAAAAAGAAAAAGAACTTCATACACGCCCGACTAGCCACTCAAGTGAACTCAATCCTAAATCAATTATTGGCTACCACCATACACACCACCTTTTATATGACGATATTCAGCAGGTAAAAAAAATCAACGAGCAAATTTATAAAGAACAAGTCAAAAAATCATTTAAAAAATTGAAACATTTATGAAAGGAAAAAAAACACATTATTTTCTTAACTCACTAACAACGATTAGTAAAAAAATTGGCCATTCGAAAATAATGCTTAAGTTTATCTAAATAAAATATATAATACAAATGAAGACCATTGTACTGAACACTTTATATAAGACATATTAAGTTACAAGGAAAACCGAATTTTAAAAACAAGCCAAATTACCTTTTATAGGAAAGGAAGGTGTTAATGGTATTCACAAATGGGTCGTTAATGGGCCAAAGCTCATAGTATGGACAGACAGGCGAACGAACAAAAGTATAATAGGTTTCTGATGTCATAATAAAAGTTTTCAAAATAAGTTTTAAAATTGAATGGTTACAACTGAATTTGATAGTGATGCAAGGGAAAATATGTCGACGGAAATTTCCATCGCGTCAATAAACTCATTTTTAATTCCAATTAAAAAAATGAATGAATTCCAATTTAAAAATATATTCACTAAGTTACGAAGTTCGGACCAATAAAATAAAGTTGCAATGCTTGTTTTATTCGTTCTTTAAATAAAATGAAACATTTTAATATTTATTAGCAAAGGGAAGATATTGTATTTTGTTCCCATTAAACTAGGACTCGAAACTAGGAAAAATAATGCAACACCGTTTTTAAACACATTTCTGAAATACAAACATTAACTATACAAATTAAATGTAACATTACAATCTTAAAATGCTTATGGGACACAAATAAAAAAAAGATGATAGTTAAAAGCTATTCATTAATAAAATCTTCTGTTTAGAGATATTGAACCAAATTCACGTACGATGTATTTCTATACATAAGGAGTCCTGGATAGTTAAAGAACCACGTAGATTCTATTAAATTTATTGAAGTTAGAGAAAATAAAATATCAATTAAATAATTATAAAAAAATCCATTTCATGATATTAATATATAAATATATGAAAAATTATGATATTATAGGTCACTTTAATTAATGATTAAATTTAATTCATAAAAAACCTTAAAATTAGGCAATGAATTTTAGTTTCGAATTATTTTCAATAGATGTGGCCACTATTAAGTGAAGAATGAACAGGAATTTTAAGGAAAATGGATAATTTGTCTTCAGACCTATTTTTTTTTTTAAAGTTTATTTTTCTTAGTTGTAATTATTTTTACAAAATTTAAGAAAGTCGTTCTCTATTAATAACTTTGCTGCTACCATATTAATTCCGTGAAAGAAATGATTTTTTTACAATAATCTTTGGCTGGCTTCAACTGAAGATTTTAAATTAACTTTCAACAATAATGGAAATCCCAGTTACGTCAACCGTTGTCTTAAACCCCAGAAACAAACCATCCAGCAGCTAATTTGTCTAAACTAGAACGTTCACGTATACAGTGACGCCACAGTTTCGTCAAGAATTGCCTTTTTTCTCCACAAACCACGCTTGGCCCCGTTCGAATTGTACATTTCCCTATTGTCCATTCAATGTCAAATATTCACCTAAACAAAAGCTATAATTCTATTAAAGAACTAACATTTATGTAGAATATTTTAAGCGATATGAGCATTTAAAGAAAATAACATCTGTTTTGCAGTTAATATTGTTCTTAAAATATTTTGTTAAAGTAAAAAAAAAATACCTTCTGGTAATTTGACAAACTGTATGAAATATATTTCATACGAATGCGAAAGATGATTTAAAAAGTAGGTGTAAGTATTAATAATAATTGCATTTTCTGTGCATGTGCAAAGTATTTCTTGAAAGAATTTTATACAAAACAATTTCCCACGAATTTATACCCAAAATTATCTCAATGTAATGCTACCATTGTTGTGATTTAATTAAATACAAGTATAAAAGTAAATCCTCCTGATAACTTAAAATGATAATATAGAATGTAGTGTTCTTTTGCCTGTTGAATCAAATATTGTTTTTAACATACATTAAATTATAAAATTATTTTACAGATGAAAATGCTAAAAAATGTTAAAATTCTGCATTAAAAATTGTTAGGAAGGAAACATAGCATAGATATAGTCAAGGACATATTTATTAGAACAAGTAAAAACTATTTCAGATACAATGAAGTGAAATCAAAGATTGATTGCTTTAGAGGCATTTTAATAGACATAAAAAGTATTTTAATATGATAAAAGTGGTACACTTAAAAATTAAAGATTTTGCAAGAGAGAAGTACTGAAGTTTTTGTGACAGCTAAGCAGTCACACAAGCTACAAGTAGTGATAAAGAGAGTAAAAATTGTTTGCAAGTATGAAAAGACATACTTTTATGTCTGTAATATACAGATTTTAAAGATTAATAGACTACTTTAAAGGTTTCACACCATTTTATAGTAAATATTGATGTTTCTTTTAACATAAAATGCAAAATATTTGAAATTCGTAACTCTGAAAATCGCAGCATTGATACCGTGAAGAAAGTACTTATCGGGTTTACTTAATTTAGGGTACTGAAAAGTACTGCACAGTAGTCTTATAAGTATGTTTAAATAAGCTTAAAAGAACTAAAAAGCCATTTTCTTTAATCTGTCATGAGAAATGTCCTGCATTTTGTGAGCCATATGAATAAAGCAAAACAGAAATTTATTACATTTACAATGAAAGTTGCAGATTGCTTCAATTTGAACTAATGACAAATCAGATAACAAATAAGTACTTACTAATTATATTCATTAATCAATATACTCAAGTATTTGGTTTTTAAATTAACAATTAATGTTTTCTTTATTTATATCATTTATGTTGAGTTAAGCTTAAAAAAAATATATTTTTGCACTTTTTTGGAAGATCACACAGTCTGTGTTTAATACTTAATTAAAATGAATAAACAATACATTACTACAGAATTAATGTTTGTAAAGGATGAGAGTTTTTTTATTGGGGTTGATATTGCACTGAACAACACACTGAACACATCTAGTCATCCTAACTAAATTTATCAGAGGTACTTCAAGAAACAATTATGCCAATATCAAAAATATTTTATGGAACAAAAACGCAAAAGTTCACAGAAAGGATTGATTCTGACATTTGATTGTTGACTATGATAAATGTCACTGATTAAAATAAGCACACTCCAATTAAGAGAAGAAATAACTAGAATTTAATTCACAATTAAAGATTATCTTCCTAGTTTACTTCTAAGGGAAAAGTACTTTAACAGAAAAATAAATATTCACATGAAAATAGTCAAGGATTGTTTAATAATTCCAAACTCTGATAATTTGTTATTTAAAAATTTCTATAATTTACAAATAAATAAGATAGTATATTAGAAGAAAGTGTTAGTCAGATAAGTTTTCTAACATTACTGGAGAGTCATAAGAAGAACCATTGGTATCAGAAGTACTATCCTTTTGATTTTTCTCTAAAAAAGAATCTGCCATTACTATAGAATCTTCACCTAACAAAGTACACAATTCAAGAAGACGTTTCTCCATTTGTGGTACACCGGTTAAAGAAGCTTCTAATTTTTCTTTTTCATCTCGTAAAGAAAGTCTAGTGTTAGTATCTAATGGTTCTAGGCTCCACCCACCTTCACCATCAAACTGCAATAAGTGAGTATGAAATTTCCTGAAAGAAAATTTCAAATACAATTGAATAAAAATTCACTTATGCTTTTCTGTAAAGTACTTTATATGTTTTGTAATTTTTTTCTAGTTGCAGTGAAAATACTTATGACTGCACACTGAACAATTGTTGCATAGTCCACTAAAATAGATACTGAGAAACACTTTGGCAATGACCAAATATCTCTTAACTTTCCAATATTTACAAAAACAGTTTAAATACCAATCTAAGCATGAAATGTAAAAATTATACATAGTTGCGCTACTTTAGCGAACATAATTTTATAAAAATTCCGGCTTTTATGCAAATAGTTAATTTGTTACAAACATTTAAACTCACAAACAAAATAAAATGACTTTGGTAACAATTTAACATACATTATATACATATACATTTGCCATTTAGAGATAGATAATTTTAAAATCACTGAACAATTCTAAA
The DNA here is from genome assembly GCA_019343175.1 of Oedothorax gibbosus. Taxonomy (NCBI): domain Eukaryota; kingdom Metazoa; phylum Arthropoda; class Arachnida; order Araneae; family Linyphiidae; genus Oedothorax; species Oedothorax gibbosus. The sequence continues at coordinate 111,400 of JAFNEN010000683.1, read as the reverse complement.
TATCACTTGAAAATTTAAAGGTCCTAAAAAAAATCTTAATACTAATTTTAAAAAAGATGCTTAAATCTAAGTTTTGAAATTAGTTTTCTTAACTTTCTATTCAAGTTACATGAATAGTTTTTTTTATAAATTATTTTTTTAAGTTTAAGTTCACTTCTATTTAAACCAGATGCCAAAGTTTTTCCTCCAAAGAAACTCTAAATAGTCACACTAATTAGTAAAAAAAATTAAAATAGATGTTGGAACATAAAATATTCTTACCAAAGTGATGGCCTATGGGTAATTGTTAGGAGAGATATGCCAATATCTTTAGCTGTTTGGTACATTTGACTCTCAACATCAATAGAAACAGCACTGGTACATTCATCTAGCAATGCAAACTGTGGTCTGAAAATATTATTTAATTAATACAAAGGTTGAAGAAAAACTCCCAATCCAAGTGAAAATATTTGAATACTGATTTTTCAAAATAAAAATAGTTAACAATGCATTAAGCTAGTTGACTTTTCTAATTTTACAATACATAGATCTCTAGAAAGCCCCTCTATGATTGGATAACTACCTTAAAAATAGCCAAGTTACGGTGAAACAAATTCTCTTAAGTCATTCACCCTCTGAAGAATAACAAATTGAGACCAGTAAACTCACTTAAACTGCTTGAGATTTTAAATTACATGTTTAGCAAATTTAAAACAAAAATCATTACATTTTGCATAAGTGGTTTTAAAAGACCACTGAATACTTAAAATTTCATTTTAGAAACTTTGTCCCAGTTTTCTAAACTGTGATTCAGTTAGGCAACTGGAAACAATTTTCTAAATTAACAGAAGGATTGAAATTAAAAGCAAAGAATAATTTTTATTTTACATCTGTGTAGATGGTTGACTCAATAAAGAAAAGTTAAAAGGATTAATTACTTGTGGTAAAAGAGTCTAGCTATGCCCATTCTTTGCTTTTCTCCACCAGATAAAACATCTTTCCAGTCTCGTACAGCATCCCATCCTTGAAAATCAAGAAATATTTTACTAATTTAAATATTAGATTTTAATTTAATAAATTTATTCTTAATATGACAAACAAAATATAAAACTTTACTAATACAATACATACCACCTTCCCTGAACACAATATGTTGAAGGTGAACAATATCCAATACTTTGAAAAGATCAGCATCTGTCACATTATTTTGTTTCATATCATCAACATTGTGAGGATAAATAACTTGATCACGAAGAGTTCCAACAGACATGTAAGGCCTACAAGTAAAAAAAAATCAGTTTAAATCTTACATAGATTTAAAACACAGTTTTACAATACAGTTTTCTTATATTTACATTTCATTCAGAATATTTTAAGAATATTTATTTTATTAGTATTGCATTGCACTGTCTGAGGTTTTTATGCTTTCTTGCACAGTTTTTAAGAGATTTGTTTCGAATTTCGTAACATTTAATAAAGTTATAAACTATAATTAGGCATACCCTTAAAATTTATGGATACATAGACTAATGGGTCATAATTATACAACAATATTTTAGAAAATATTTATTATACTTTTTCTATTTCTAACCCTTTCGGGTAAAAATACAAACAGACACTAAACAGAATTATTAAAGCCGGTCCTTAAATTTGTAATTTTTTTGATAACTGAGCAACCAGGACTTTTTATTTCAATGAAGTAGTTATGAAGCCCTGAGATATCAGTTTCAAAAGTTCTAGATATTATTGCACTATTTCTATGTTTAAGAAGAAAAAATATAAAAAAGGAATTCAATAAAGTGTAGTTTACAGATAACTGGCAAAGTGTACGGGTTTAAATAATTGTGTTGTTTTATAAAGTTGAACAAAATAGGTTAAAAACTACAAATATAATATTACCTTTGAGGAATATAAAACATTTCAAATTCTGGGGGCCTAGTTAACTTTCCAATATATACAGGCCATAGCCCCCTGACAATTCTAAATAAAGAACTTTTTCCACACCCATTTGGACCTGTTATAAGAAGATGCATATCAGTTGTCATCTGAAAAGAGAGGATGATTTAGGAGATGAACCTTTTTCTTCAGTTTATTTTTTTATACCAGTTATACATATACCTAAACAAACTTACTTCAAACGATAAACTAGAAACAATAATATCACAGTTTGGAGTTATAACAGGAACATTTTCTAACTTAATTAGACCATTCATTTCTGTAACTTCACCTGCAAACCATTATTTTATATTTTAAAAACATGGAAGGTATTCAACAGATAAATATGAAACTTTCTTTATAGAAAAATATCAAATTGTAATTTTTTAAAATAGGAAATAGATTGACAGTTGATATGAAAATAATTATTTAATGGGGCTCATGTCTAATGACACTGCTTGCAATTTGTTGGATCATAAAATGGTGTTTAAACAATGTAAAAATATAGAATTTCAATATATTTTAATTACTCAAAACTATTAGAAAATAATGTTCATAGTATCCAAAACAAGAAAATTATACGACATACATCTGGGTTTTATAATACTAATTTTTTAAAACAATTTTTAAATGGTTGAAAACATCCTTTTTACAAATTGAAATATACTTTAAAAACTTAGGTAGTGGTCAACAAATCAGATTTTTCTAACATTATTAGGAAACATAAGATTTGCAGTAGTCAAAATTATTCAAAAAATACACATCTAACCTGCTATCTCAGGCATGCCATCTTTGAATTTCAAACCCTTTAAATCTGAAGCTTTTTTAAATGACTTAGAAGAACTGGCAGTAAGTGTGCGTTGGTATTTTCCATCAGTTACCTCTTCAAACACAGTAATCATTCGACATACTCGTGCCGTATATCCTGCTAACTCGGTTATCTAAAAAAAAATAAAAGATAATTAACTGGAAGTTGAAGTACACTTTATTATGCATGAAAAATTAACCATCTTGAAAGCAAGTGCATTATGCATTAAATCTCTAATTCAGATAAGTTATGCCAGAAACTTTTTTTGTACTACAATTAGTATTGATAAGTTTCAAAATGCTCTTTATTTCTAAAACTTAAATTATTGAAGTTAGCAGAAAAGCACAAAACTGGAAACTGTTTTATTGCTTTTGTACAAAGCTAATAGGCTAAGTGTTTCTATGAGCAAAACTTTTTCATTAATAAAAAAATGCTTCAGTAGCTAGATACAAAATCAGATTTTTCATCCTCAAAGTGGTTAAAGCTTAAAATGTATTCATTTAATTAACTTCTTTCGATTTTTGTATTTTAAGGAGCTATGGGAAAAGTCAATCTAATTAATTTAATTGAAAGATTAAAAATAAACACTTGCAGAATTTGTTTTTACAAGTGATCTGGAGTTGTGAGAAAACAATTAACAGCATTAGCTTTGAAATGAAATCCACTTGTTTATTAAATGACAACTGTTTGCTGGTAGTGTGAATTTTGAATTTTTATAAATCAATTTAAGCCTGTAAGTTACCATATGGTCATAGCAAAAAATAATTAGCAGCAATTATAAAAGTATAGTTTTTCTCTCTCCTAGTTACTTTAAATTATTTCCGTTTTGCACTTGTAGGCTTGGTAATAGTTTAAACTATCCATAACAGTTTGCACTACCAGTCTAGGACTTTTTTTTAATTGGTTAAAATGCTAGGGAAAAAATAAATCAGGCTTTATTGGTTAATTACTCAAGCTTATAAGAAATTTAAATATTTTTCTTAAGTTTTATGCCTTGAATTTATACATTTATACCTCTTTGTAAGAAGACATAAGCCTTTCAGTGGCATCCCCTCCAGCAATCAGAATATTCTTTGCTGTTGTCATGTATTGAGTCCTTGTGCTGACACCATCATCACTGTAACTGTCATCTAAAAGTGTACACAAAAAAATTAGACGATGGAAATGCTTATCAAAACCATAATATAAAGTATCATCTAAGATTTAATAGTCGATACATTTGAAGAGTACATGGGGAAGAACTCCTTTATAGCGAGTCATCGCCTAAACTGGTGTGAAGAAACCAGTTTTGCCTTGGTTCTTATGCAGCGCACAGGCTTACTATCTCTATGATCAAGATTCACGCCAGACAATAGTCTGAGCTTGAGCCACGGAAGAAAGGAATGGAAAAAAGGGTTTCTGATCGCCACTATTTGCCAAGCAGACCTCAATACGGACAGATTTCCAGTCGACCAAGGGCTCTTTCCCCTGTACTCTTTATTTAGCAGCAACTTTAATAGAACTAAAAATTTAAATATATTTTACTTTTAAATTCTCAAGTAAGAATAGTTTAACTGTTACAAAGCTTTTTTAAAAAATTTAAATAAATATAGCATTTAACAAAAGCATAAGCATTTAGAAAGAAATTAAAACAATAAAAAGCTTGTTTATCCAGAATGCAAAATGTTGGTTGCGTTGTTGGCCGCACCAATTTTTATCCTTATTCTTGATCACTTTTGCATCCTTAACACTTACAATATTTATGATCATAAAATGTAAATTTTTGAATATTTTAAACAAAACAGCGTTAGGAAAGTTGTTTAAATTCAAATTGATTGCAAAAAACAATGAACATAGGTTTCCCATATTTGTTTTAAACAGAAAAGATAATGAAGTTTGTGCATTTTTTTTTGTTTTTTGTTACTGTAAAGGTATAGCCCCACAAATAATTCGAGAATAAGATCCGTAATAGGGATTACAGCTCATTTTTAATTAGATTTTCTTTATAAAAAAAGCTATCAGGAATCTAAATACTAATTGGATTAAAAATTTATTAACTGCACACACTTAACACACCAAATTTCAACAGTTTCAAAGAAAGCGTCACTGATTTTTTTTACGAATCGAGACACTATCTATGACACTTGTTAGAATATCATGTAACTTCTGCTTTCAGATTGATATGGATGCTATCGATTGCAAAATTTAAAATAAAAATTATAGAGGTCACAGAAAAATGTAAAATGAAGTCCTGAATTTTTTTTTTTACAATCTAGAACTATAATAGATTCAAAGTAAGAAAAAAAATGTTGCAATTCCCTACTTATTACCATACATTTGTAAGGAATAACAAAATTCAGAGAATTAAATTCCTCATTACCCAAAGAGGTAAAACATTTGAAAATTAAACAGTTCAGGCACTATTAAAATGATAAGCTAAGGAAATTGTGCAAATCATGATTCATAATACCATTCCATCTCTTTCATTTACTTTGATTGTGATAACTATTTATTTAGGTAATTTAACTATACTTAAATTTTATTTTTATATTAATATATATATGTGTGATCCATCAGAAAATAAGGTCCAAGGAAAAAGCTTTGATTGGAATAAGTTGGTTTTCAAAATTTTTATGTGTTTGGTTTTTGAGATTTTGGTTAGATGACGCTTTTAAATATTCTTTTTTTTTATTTAAATAGTCTTTAAATTTCGGGATTTTGAAAATATCAAAAGGTCCTAAAAAAAATCAGTCAAAAGGCTGCAGGTTGCCAATGAAGGTACTAAGCAGTCACATTTTAAATTCAGTTAAAATATGTTATCTCATAGGCAATGTGGTGCTACATGATCCTCTATGTGGGCTATTTCAGTCTATTTCTAAATGCATTAGTTATTCATAGTAGGTATTCATTTCTGTAAATTAGATAAAAACTTACTTGCATCAGTCTGGGTATATCCAGTCATGATAGGCAGTGATATGATTATCATACCAGTTGCACTCCATAAATATTTCATGAGAAATTGTTCAAGCATGACATACCACAACTTTTTGTTGTAAATTTCATTCATCTTCCAAGCAAGAGCTTTGTAACTTCTTTGAAGTAGAGACAGCTCAATCTAAAAAAAATTACAGAGAACTTTAATACTGAAATCTCAATCAAGATATGATTTTCCATCAATGTACATTTACTTATAAACAATTTTTCTTGTATCATGGTATTTTAAAATGGCATTAAGAGGCTTGGTAGAGATCTAATTCGTTTCAATGAAATAACATACAGAATGAAAATAAATTCTTCCAATTTTTAACTTTTATACTGCTAAAACATAATAATTGAAGAAATTTTTATCAATGAGTTTCTGAAAGGTTTTTTTTTCATTTTAATCTTCTTGAGTTATTAAATAGGGTCCGTTAAAGTAGTTATGTTCTCACAAAGTAATTGTAACCACATCATGTTTTTAAAAACTTTATCTAATATAATTGAAAATTTTAGTGAAAGAACATGCTATGTGACATTTGTGAAAAAATAGACTTTTACGTCACTCCCTCCATAAAGATAAGGTAGTTTTAAATTTTTCATAAACTTTCAGTAAAGCATATTTTTTTACTGTTTGCAAGAACAGTTTTTAACGGATCTAAGTGCAAACTAAAAACTTTAGAGCTCATTTCATCGTTTTCACCTTTTTGTCACATAGCATGTTCTTTCACCGAAGCTTTTATATTATTTTTAAAGGTAATCCTGAAATAATATATACACATTAAGCTTAGATAAAGCTTTTTTTTTAATTTTTACCCAGGATTAATATTGCAAAAATGACACTGGCCAATTACATCACATGGCCATATTAATCCCAATTAACTTCACATGATTAATACTTTGTACATTAAATTGAGTGTTGTAATTGATAATTTTTAAATATTAAAGTTTTCATTGTTAATAAGAAATTGATACTAAGGAATAAATCAGCTATTTTAACTATTATTTATATCCAATCTATATAGTTTCTTAATATTTATTTGCTTGAGTGAAGGAAAAACATTAATGTTACAAAAATCTAAGCTTGCAATGTGATGTTAAACTTACCATGTTATAGATTTTATTAATAACTATGTCTTCTTAAATATTTTTATTATTTTTTTTGCTGGAAAAATTTGAGTAACATTTACTCCTCCGAACGTTAAACCTGGCTTTTTCCACATTTTGTGCATTATTTTTCCTTACAATAAACTTAAATTTTATAATTAATAAATTTTTTATCATAATGTATTTTTTTTTCATTTGGAAATGTTTTTAAGATCATCTCTTTGAAAATAAACCCAATTCTGAATTTTTAAACAAATATGTTATTTGAAATAAATTTACAGTCCCTGGACAAATTATTAGACACACTGCAAGATTTCACGTATCAATCAAAGATGAACAAAATACCTTTAGAAGGACATTTGTGTTCCTTAACTTAAGCTATTGAAAAGAAAATACTATCTGCTATACTTAATACATATATCGACATCTTTTTTAATGATATGGCATTCTTTGGTATGTTTTCATCATTACTAAAAAAAATACAGTGCGTCTAATAATTTGTCCAGGGACTGTAATTTAAAATTTATGTAGTGAAAACAACCATGCCTATTTCCAGGCCGTTCGAAAGGTTAAAGCGCTAAGAATTTCGTACCTATCAATTTTATCACAACACTAAGATATTATTGGATATTAAATTATTCACATTAAACAGGATCACATTCACATTACACATTCACATTCACACAGACACATTCACACAGACACATTCACACAGACACATTCACACACATCACATTTCACATTCACACAGGAACACATTCACATTAACAGACTCAAATTATTCACATTAAACAGGAATAAATATTAACATACCTTATGACCTCCATAAAAAGCGATTTCTTCTGCATTTGTGATCAGTCTGGAATGTACAAATCTCAAATAACCCTTTCTTTTAGCTTCTTCAGACACCAGTTTCCCAAACTTCGGTGTCACTTTTCTCAAGATGTGTGCGGTCAACAACACCACGGCTGCTGCAAACACTTGTCCAGAACTGCCGTAATTGCCCATATTGCTGGCCATCTTGAACAAGGTAAAGTTAATAATTATCAAGTCCAGAAGAGGTTTTGTAATATGGGAATAGAGGTGAGCAACGGACTGGGCAAAAGATGTGATGTCTTCTGTCAAGCAGTGATCCGCATTTTCCAAACGACCATCAAGATTGCTAACGCGGTAATAAGTTTGGTTCTTGAAGTACAGAGAATATGCATAGCGTACTAGTCTTGTACGAAAGGCCAAGGCAAGTTGGCTTTCTAAAAATCTGATTAAGCTGTTAAGGAATGTGGCAGGGAGGGCAATGAGGAGCCACTTTGACAACTGCACCGTAAACATACGGATATCTTTGCGCACTATGAATTTAACAACACAACCTTCCAGTTTAGCAACATAAATTGACAAAAATGTTCGCATGATCAATGAAATAGTGTGTAGGACTAGCAAACCGGCTTCGATATTCCAGACTCCAGGTATCATAATTTTTATTAATTTTCCTAATTGCTGCAAGAATTTTTTGTTGAAAGCAGGGAAATTTCTGAGGTCATATACACTACTATCTTTTTGACTACCTCCCACCGTTTCTTTAATAGATGCAACATTATTTATTAAGTCATCGTCGCCGGATGAAGTTTTTTGAGGATTTGTAGAAGATATCTGGTATTGTGCGGCAGCTGCTCGACTTTTTAAGTGTTCAACAGTTTTTACAATCAGTGGATATCCGACTTTAGATGCATATAAAAGGCATAATCCACTCACCATACATAAACTAATCTTTTCAGGCGGTATAGACGTTTTGTCGGAGATTTTTTGCACGAACTTTGAAAATGTGCTCGGCATGTTGAAGCTTTTCACAGACACATAGAAAACAGAATAAACTTTTTCGATTTTAGTTTTAAAGCAAAAGTAGACTTATCTTTATCGGAGTTATTCGTGCATTAGATCAGTCGCAGCGCGAGCGCACAATCCTTTACTTCAACCCAAAACAAAATAAAAATAGGATAATATCCCTATTGCTCGTTGCGAACAGACGAAAAATTCCCCATACTCTCGAACTCACGACCGAAACTAAAAAAATGTTTATTGGCGCCACCTGCAGGACCAACGCTGAACTAGTTGTTAACTTTAAAGTATGCAGATATATAAAGGCTTGAAAAAGTTATGAGGAAAATGTCATCAAAACGAATGATAAATGTTATCTGAATGACAATTTTCCCAATCTTTTATGCTTCTGTTACACACATAACATGCATTTCCGATTATTTATGAGATTTAAACTATATATAATGAGGTTCACTACTTTTTTTGGTTTGATTCGCTAAATGTAAGAAGGGGTCAAATCCATTGGAGAATTTCCCTCTACGTTTTTTTTCAGTTTAGTGAAAAAAGATCACCCAGTACGGGAACCTCTCTGTGGACTTGACTCCTGATTTTTTTTTTTTATGATACACTATTTGCGGCCCCTTGCTCTTTTAATTATTCTCACGTAGATTCATTATTTTGTTTATTCGACAAACTAAATTATCCAAAGAAAAACACTGCAGTAAAGCCTAACTTTAATTTGAATAAAAATCCTTTCTGAAGAGTAGTTTGCATAATTCAAATGACCCATTTGAAAACACTCATTGCGTAAACTTGTGGTCAACACTGTCAACAGGAAGAATTATATCCGACAATAACACACATGTCTCAAGATTCACTGAACAAAGAAGTCAGAAAATTAAATATGAACTTTTCCTCAATTTCAATTGACGCGCACTTAACCTGGTTCTATCAGAACTTTTACGATTCCTTTCATAATTTATTGCATCTTTTATGATTGTTCTTACCAAGTTTTGATTCTTTTCTTCGTTCCTTAAAGTTAATTTTCAAGGAAGTTTTTATTCACTTTCTTAAAAAAAAATCTAATGAATTTAAAAGAAAATAGGGACCAGACGTTGCAGAACAGAACTACTTTTTAACGGCATGTCCTGTCTGTTTCAAATTGCTTTAAAGTACTTAAAATGCCCTTGTTTTGTGTATGTACTGCACTTGAAGCACAGAAAAATACGTAGTAAAACACATTTTTAAGAAACGCACAGTAATAATTCAAATACCTTCAATTCATGGATATTAGATAAGATGTGTAAACCAAATTTTAGCATTTCCAACGAAAATTTTGTGTTCTTGCCGTGCTTTTTGCATGTAAGTGGTTGTAATACACACTTTTAGACGACTATGGTTTTGCGGAGCTTACAAAATGAAGAAAGGAAAAAAATGTAATGGAAACGGGCCCGATAATTGAATCTTGGCACCGTGCCAAGCGACCGTCGCAAAGGCTCTTTCTATACATTTGGGCTTGCACTTCACTATATTTAAGCACAAAAATTAATATTCTTATTTTTCATGACTTTGCTGTACTACATTCAAAAATATGGTCACTCTCTTGCCCGCACAACCCTTCCAACTTCAATTCTATATATATAACTGGCCTTTTTAAAAAAAATTTTTGCTATTAGAAAGGTCATCATAGACCTATCTTTTATACTTACTTTATCCGTCCATCTGTCTCTATACGCTTTCCGTTTGTCAGTCCATCTGTCTGTTGACGTCTGTTTCAGAGGTCTGCTATCCGCACTATGAGAATTTCTGTGAGTATTAAAGATACAGAAAAAGTAGGCTATTGTTCTTCAGAATCTATTGTTTAGTAAATAAAAGGGTTAGGGTTTCAATCGAGTCTTACAAATTTTCTGCACTAGCTCTAGTGTGACGTTAATTCAACAAAAAAACTTACTATACACAAAAGAGTTAAAATTATCAAGGACCCCGCATAGTGTGATATTCATTAAGTTAACGAGCACACATAATTATTAAAATTTCAATACGCCTTTCAAAAAGAACTACATTGGACGAACATGGCCAGTACTTAGAAATTCAACTAACAAGATTAAAAAATAAGTTAAACTAACACGTATAAGACATTAGTTACAGTCCCCTTAAGGGCTTTGTGCATCTAATTAGGATTTTATAGCTTTATCAGAACTGACAAAGGTTACTTAAATTCGACCCTGATTTTTTTTAGCAAGCATTACATGTCAAATAATAAATTAAGTCAATTACGAAATAGAAAGCAGTTTTATTATCTGGAGTTTTTATATTTTAATGATATTTTAAATGCATCAATGACGTCCATGAATAATTCCGGTATTTATTGTTCAAGAGGATTAACGTTACCCAAAAAAAATTGTCGTGAGCATCGAATATTCTTACTATATATCAAGTACTTGCGTAAGTTCGTATCTTTCATGGCTCAACGACTTCGCGAATTGTTTGCATTGTTACCTTTTATTTTTGTGGCGTTGAATGCATTTTAAATAAGCAATCCATTTGTTCTAGTCTTTCTTTGCGATGCGCGAAGCCTTCCGTGACCTTTAATATTTCTTTACGAAAATATATATGTAGTAGAATAACATCTACTACACAGGAGAGCATAATTATTACTTAGTTTATTCTAATAAAAGGAGATTTGGACGTCCAAGATAATTTATTGTAAAGAGATCATTTAGAGTGTTTATCGGGACGGAGCACGGCCTACTCAACTACTAAGGCCGGAGAAGCTTTCCCAAACAAGCTCGTGGACGGAAATTTTGACGTCATAGTTCCGAGTGACGTTGTTCCGAAGATGAAGACAACCTGTCTCGAAACCTGTTCGGAACCACTCGTTCACGGCTGACCACAATTTTAGGGTTCCGAATGCGTCTGAACTTGATTCTCGATCTTCGGCACTGGGAACAGTGACGTCAATATTTCCGTCTACGCTCATGTTTGAGAGAGCTTCTCTGGGGCCTTGTTATTGAAGTTGGCCGTGGACGGAGTCCGGAGCCGTAGCTCGGCCCGCCCAAAAGCAGACAACTTTACATGTCGGAGTCTAGTTAAAAAGTGACAATTTTTAATGGTCATGAGAAGAGTGGATCAGAAGTCAAAACAAAGTCTGCTGCGTCTGCAATTTCTGTGGGAAAGAATGTAGACGCCTATTGAAACGTGGGAACTGTTCGATGGATCGAAAAGACATTAACTGAGAGTTATTAAGAAAGAACTGATTATAAGAATATTACAGAGATTTGTGTGGTTAATATTATAACTTTATAAAGATTTGTACGATATATCACATATATGAAAGTAATTTATAGGCGCAAAAGAGTAAGGGGAAGTAAACTTCAATTATTCTAGAAATTATTCAAAGTTGTAAATAGTGTTTTCAGGAACTATTCATGACTAAAAAAGGAAAAAATAGCAGTGTTATTCCAAAACATGTTTATGTATATTTCTAGTGAGGAAAACAAATTCCATGGGAAAATTAGCAAAATGCTTAGATATTTAAGCGTTATGGTAATATCTTGACCAATCTTTATTTTACCAACCTGTATTTAGTATTCATTTTGCTTTAGAGAATCGCTGCATATCCTTTTTTCCTGGTAAAATGAAGGAAAGCGTAGACTTCTCATTTAATAAGCATCTGAAAAAGCTACATGTTCTATATTGTTTCGCGTCTTTAATACTTACCTACATCGAATTACTAGATTTAACAAAACAATAGAATTATGTATTGCTTTGTTGAAATATTTTTTTATCTTTCATTGTTCTCAAACCATTCTTTTTGGAAGAAAGTTTCATTTGAACAATATGCGTGATTTTGGTTTTTCCCTGTGTGCAAAATCAGTACATAGCAGCTAGTGGGAAAAAGTGGAAGTTTAGTATTGGATTTAGTTGAATTATAATAGTCGCACTAGAGCTACACGATGGTTATTGGCAATATACGTCATAATTTAGAACCACAGTCAATTGACGAATCGACGCCGGAAGAGGCACCCAACGTAACTTTTAGAGCGACGTCGTAAGCAGCGTCGGGGATTTTTTCGTTTTTTTTCTTATATAATATGATCTAAGAGTTTTAATAATTTAAGTTTAGATAATGACTAAGACGAGAGCATAACCTTCTAGAGCATCCTCCATGGCATTGATTAAATAAAAAAAAAGAGGTAAGAACACTTTCTCTTTTTCATTCTTTTCCACTTATCTAGATGAGTTACTGGCTGGATGGGCGAGCTGGTCGGAAGCAAGAGCTGCAGCACAAAATCGCAGGAGTTGGCGTAATAAGCTGAAGGCTTTATGTGCCACACAGCGCACGAAGAGGACTAAGGTAAGAAGATAAGATGAGTTACAGAAACTTGTTGCCAGATCAGCTAGTAATATTCCAAAAGTTACTTCTTCAGTATTATCAGTATATCTAGATGTTACAGTCCAAGCTTCCTTAAATGCAGAAATACTATTTTTTGTTATAATAAATTTAAATAATAACCGTAAAGCTACACATCTGCTTTTAACCGATATGTCAGATAAACTATCGATTATAAATAAATTGGTTTAGGACATAATTGTAAAAATTGAAAATTCTAAAAGTGAATTATACAATGTTCAAAACAATTACTTCAAGAAAAAACTTTAAGATATTTCACAAGTATTTAATAATATTTAATATACACTGCTCAAAACAATTAGGGGAGCACTTTGCGCAATTTTGTTAACACTTTCAGTTCCAACTTTTTATTTTTTATTCTAAGAATCTAAAATTTGTGAAATAGATTCATTAATCATCCAGAATGAAATGGTAAAAAATCTTAATTTTTTAATTAAATTATAAGGGGGGGGGGGGGATTGGAATCATAAGTTTTGAACAAATTATAACAATAATTTCTTCAAAACTTTATTAGTTAAAAAAAAAGTTTAAATCAATTTCTGAACATGAAAGAATGCAATCGTGAAGAATTTAGGGTCAATTTATTTCATAAAATGCTTTGGGAGTGAATTTTATTTTACCATTTTTTTCATATTTTCATTTAATTAAAACAAACATTTAATTCTTCAAAGGACATGATTCTTCCATCTAACGATAAATAAGTGCGAGCTCAACTTAGTGAGAAAAATAAATCGCAAGCTTGTGATTCCAAATGGAATCTTTGGGGGTGAAAGGGTTTAAACCATGCACTCCCCTAATTCTTTTGAGCTGTGTATGTGTGTTTGAAACTGAAACTCAAAAAGATCTTTCCTCACAGTGATTAAAAGAAAAATTAAATCATTTCTGTATGCAACAATATTATTTAGAATACAAGAATGTATACGTAGTTTTTATAATTATTGATGATGAATCATGATACTGTTCATTACAAGGTAAAAAAAGATAAAGTTCAACAACACTTTTTGTTTGACGCATTGGATGATATTACACTTTCTACGGATTTATACCAAACATATGGGTAAATAACTACTGATAAATTAGACAAAGACTAATTTCACGTTTTTATCGATATTTTTCAAACGAACACCTATTAGGCAATAGAAAAATTATTTAATTTTTTTTGTAATGTCATCACTATATGTGCTGTCCTAGAATCTATAAAAATAAAAATGCACAATGTATGAATTTTTTTGTTTTACAGTGTCACTACTCCTGAATTTTTTCCCATTTGTACAAAATATTTATCCATTTTATTGGTACGAGTCCACACTTTAGAAAACACTGCACTAGATGAAAAAAAGAAATCTCTCAAAAGATTCAAGAGAAAATAAAAACTCAATAATAAAATACTAATTCGGAAATTTGATAAGACATCTCTGCATGTTTTGCTAATTCATTTGGATAAAAAAGATTTTGTTAAGTGTTCATGCAACTAAAATGCAAGAAAACTTTGTATCGACTCTTTATTTTTCAAAAACAACAGTTATACATTACAAAATGATAGTTTTCCAATAAAATGCTTGTTTACTCAATTTTCTATTGTAAACAAGAAAAGAGGAGATTTCAAATGTTACAAATCGAAAAGACCTTGTTATAACAGATTAGCGTATGAAAGCACATACACAGGTATATTGAAACAAAGTTTCTTATAACTTTCCAAAGACACACAATTTAGGTATGGTGGATTATTACTAATGAGCTTCAATAGACTTCGGGCAAAGCAGAAACAATATCGACACTCATTATGAAAGTGTCAGATTAGAGACAATGTAACAATGAAGTGGTATGGTGGATTATTACAAATTATTTGGTATGGTGGATTATTACTAATGAGCTTCAATAGACTTCGGGCAAAGCAGAAACAATATCGACACTCATCTTGAAAGTGTCAGATTAGAGACAATGTAACAATGAAGTTGAGAGGTATAACCGCTTTTAGGACGTTAGTAGAGATCATTTGAAATGTTGCTAGAAAAATTCAAGGATTTGATTAAATGAATATTTAAGGTCGACTTCAAACTTGATTGAAACTTTTAACAACTTGAGGAGTTTGTAAAGTTTCAATTTTTGAAAGCACAAGGGCGTAATAAGATCAAAAGGAACTGAAGTTGCCTATTTAAAAAAAATGGATAATTATAAAAATAATTTTTATTTAAAGTTCGTGTTAGGGTAGGAATAGTCTTTACAAAGAAAACTAGCCATATGCGGTGGGAATGATGTGGGAATGAAAAGAGTAAATGGTTGGATACATATTTCAAAGTTCCATTTCAATAAAAGAAAGGGGCATTCGGACGCTAGGTAAAATTGTGGTCTTAAAAAGAATGGGTTAAACTATGTACTTCAATATTTGTCTCGCCATTAATTGTTCTAAATTAATGTTTTGTATAATTCTAATAAAAACTTGACTGTTTTTCCCAATGGTGATTAATGAATTGCATATGACTGGCAGTCTTTCTGGAGGATGACACATTCTCACCTGTAAGAGATACAATGTTCAGGCATCGTTTTATTAAACAAATGTTTGTATTTTACCAATTTTTAATCAATATAAATCAACCGTTCCCTACAAATAAGTTTTCAAAGACGTAGTTTGTCATAACAAATATATTTTAATAATTTATTTTAGCAATCGTCTTACAATAAAGAGATCGGCGTATTTAAAAAATAGTAATACACTTGTTTCAACAAGCTTAGTTGAGAAATTAGAAAATTTACAAACTATCAATTCATAAAAAATATCCCTATCGTTATAAGGATTTTCTATTTGACAAGCTTTCGAATTTGTAAATTTTTGATATTGTATCCATACGGTTTTGCAAAAACGAACCTCTACATCTATAGTTGTTACTACCTTGTAAACTTATTGTTAGTTATATCTGCTGAAAGATGATATTGCATAACGAAACACGTGCAGATACTATCTAAAACCTAAACAAGTAATACTTTGAATAATTTAGATAAGTATACTTTATCTAAATTACACAATAAGGAGGTACAGACGGTGACACAGCACATTATCGTCATTTTGCAGACTGCATGAGTCGAAAGTATTGGTACACCTGGGTGCTTTGACATTTTATGAACTTCTTAAAAGCTATTGTGAAAATCTCATTTTCACAGAGTACTTGTTTTTAAAAATTGTTGAAAAGGAACACTGAGGCAACGAGGGAACAGCCACCAATCATGAGAAAATAAAAATGGTGGGATTGTAGATAATCTTAACCCATTCACAATGATCGGTAGGAAAAATTTGCACAAGAAAATGAGCTTTCAGCGTAAGTTTATCTAAATAAATAATAGAAGACAAATGAAGAGTACAGGGGAAGAACCGCTTGATTTATTAGGAGTCCTCCCGTAATTGTGTCTGCTTGGCGGACATTGGCGGCAGGAAACCGGTTTCTCTCTTCTTCGCTTGGTCCAAGCGTCGGAATCATGCATCGCGTGAATCTCGGTAGGTAGAAAAGTCGTGGTTTAGGACTTTCCAATTAATTTGCGAATCTTAAAATTTACATCAGTTTAGACGATTACTCGCTATCATCGTTAAAGATGCCTGATGAGGAAAGTTTTCTACGAATTTAAGCGGTTTTCCCCCTGTACTCTTCAAATGAAGACTACATTTCGGATAAATTTATGTAGGACAAATTAAGTCCCACGAAAAATGAATAAAAAAACTTGTAGTTAACGCTTTTATTCGGAAATGATGCTTTTAATGGTATTCAAAAAGTCGTCGTTAATTTGTTAAGCCTCAAAATATCGAAAAGGAAGAGTTTAGTTTGATAAATAGATAAGTTAAAGTTTTTTTTATAGTCATACAGTAACTGAAAACATACCTCTGAATGTATTTCCATAAGAAGAATTATATTGTCGCTCCCATTCTTATCAAAGCGATGAGGGCGTTCACCGCTTTCTGAAATATAATTTTTATTCAAAAATGACGGACATAATTTGACAGTTTTGTGAAATAAAAGTTAGTTTTGCAATCTCGAATAAAAATTTAAAGTAATAAAATAAGTTTTTTAAGTAATGTTATGCACTAAAACAAAATTCTCATAATGAAACAAAATATATAATACAATAAAACAAAAAAAAAAACACTCAAGCAAAATCTACATAATATGAATATTTCAAAAAAAATTCTCTAAAGAAATCTATATTTTTGTACTTATAAGCACCATTTGCTATCCAGGCGTATTACATGCTTAAAAAGTAAGTTTACTTTTTAAGCTTTATTTACAACATGCATGATATTTATTCCATATTTTTAAAAACCGCATTTCAATAGACATTTCAGAAAATTCAGAGATCTTTGAAAATAAGTCACCAGGCGGCAAAAAAATTGGTAATTAGAAAACAAATCTCCACACAAACTATCTAAAAGCTTTTTTTTTAAAAATATTTTTTTGATTAATAGATATTTGTCGGTAGACTACATAAAAATTTACAGCAAATTTGATATTTTGTGTTTTTCTTCTGTATCCATCCGTGACTTCTCTATGTGAAGACTTGTGACTTTATGAGCTGTAATGTTTTGAGTTGTGTGTTTTTGTGATAAATAAGCATATTTAGAGGAGTGTTGCTGATTTAAAGATGGTTTCAGATGTTTTCTATTGTGTGCATCGAACCTATTTCCATTAAAAAAGTTTTTTTAGCGCCTTGTTTTGTCTAAATTTGTTTGCTTACACACCAAGTAATACCGGGAATACTGTTTACGTAGTATTCATTAATGCTTGTTAAAAGGTTAATCTTATTTATTAAAAACTATACTATAATAAAAAAATGTGTGGGTTTAACTTACAAAAAAACCTTGACAATCTGTTTTTCTACTCTATAAATCCTACCGTAATGATTAATTTAAAGCTTCGTCGGTATTATTTGAACAATCGTTGAATGCTCATGCTCTAAACTTTTTTTTATAAAACAAAGGAAGAAGTTCGTAGAGAAACATTAAGATAAATATAGTAATAAGTCAAGTATTTTTGAGACTATTTTCAAAAATAAATCTCAAGGCTTGAAATGACCTTTATGATAAGAGGTCAAGATTCTAAAGACATTTGCTTCATCCATAATTTATAAAAATTTGTTGTTGACAGATCGGAAAAGATTATTTGTTGAAGTTTTTTTTAATTCTTATGTCATCTAAATTCTGTTAGACACCAAGTTTTTGGATACAAGGTAAAAACGACCTGTATGAAATTGACCAAGCAACTCATAGGAATCTCTCACAGAACTATTCAATTATGAATTATTTTTATACTTTCTAGTCTTAAAAACACGCCAAGTGTTTTTTGGTCTTCCGCATAAAATGCTTACGGGAAAACACTGCTTAACGTCCTTGAAATTATCAGCTTTTTGTAGATGTCCATGTAAATAGGCGCCTGTTTGCGTTCTTCTGCATTAAGTTATGAGGCCGATAATTATATGTAATCTAGTGACGTTTATGTGTATTAATGGTTTTAATGTTATATAATGACTTATTAATGATGCAAGGATACCATTTAATATTTTTTATTGAGTTGTCACACTAGAGCTACACGAAGGCTACTGGCGCCGGGCGTCATAATTTAGAACCACCTAAGTATTTTTTAAAAAATAAAACTTGCTAACAATAGCATGTATAAACACTTCTGAAAGGGTAATTTTTCAATCGCACAGAAATTATTTATATCTCATTTTCAAATGAGATCATTTTATGAATTAATGCATATTCATATTAAAATTATACAAAAACACCAATGTCAACTTTATTTCAAGAATTTTTTTTTACGAATTTTGCCAGGATTTAAACTAATTGGTTTGAATCGTTTTAGAATTTTTGGAAGTCTTCGATATAAAAAAGAATTTTAGGTTTGAAACTTAAAAAAAGCTTTAATTTAATATTTAGGAAAGAGTACTTTGCTTCAATAAAAGAATAGTAGCACTCAAATAAAACTTTTGACAAATTTGTTCTAAATCTATCATTTCGATCCTTTGTACTCATACAGAAACCATTCACTAAACTCAAGGATATTCCAGTCCATTATTAGTGCAATACAATTTCTAGACAAAACTAGGCTAGACACGTTTGATTGTTTGTACACTCATTGAAGCCTTGGCCTATCAAATGAAACAGACAAGATAAGATTTGACGTATGAACCGAAACTGTAACAAATACTAAGAAAAGATTGAGATACCCTCTCACACAAAATACTTTTTAAAAAAAAAGAGTTCTCACTTCGGAAAGGTATGCTGTTAAAAAATAACTGAATGAACAGAAATATCTAACGATGAATTTTTTTTAAACGACAAAAAAAATTGCATCAATGTATACATAATGAGTCATACTGCTTTTCTGGCGATTTCTTTGGGTCGAAAAGATATTAACTTTTCTGCAGACATTGACCTCAAATGATTTGTACTCACTACACTGTTAAAAATTTTTGCTTGGTTTCACCATGATATTGGTTCCTAGTAGCTGCAACGGCTGAATGGTGAAACGTTCCACCATATTTTTGGTATTCGGTTGAACCATTTCTCAGGTTTTTGTTTCCAAATCCAGAAAAATGGTTCAACCAAACACCGAAAAAAAGGTTAAACATTTCACCACACAGCCGTTGCAGCTACTAGGAACCAATATCATGGTGAAACCAAGCACACAATTTTTAACAGTGTATTCTCGCAGTCTATTACAAAGGTGTGAATATTTTTGAAATTGTACGCACAAAAACGACGAACTACTGGAATGTTTATAGTTTTACTCTTGTAAAGTAAAATGCATGAGTTTCTACTCATTTTTATCGATATATTTTAACATTTGCATTTTTTTGTAAACTAAACACATCTTAATATAAAATTAGCTAACTGTAGAGTGCTGCAATAGATTTCTAGATTTTTAAAATGTTTTGTAGGTTCATATATACCTATTCTTATCTCATATTTAAAGTGTATATATTACTAAACTTAGCATATAATTATCAGCAGATATTATCCGCAGCACTTCGGATAATCGACAAGTTACTAAAAATATATTACGCAAAGAGTCCAATCCAAAGAGTAGATGGCAGTGACTTTGCTTTTTGAACTAACCCTTTCGGAATTAAAACAAAATAATCTTTTCTGGTTGGACAAAATGCTGGATTATTTTGAAAACTCGACGTTTGGTAAATCGCAAAACCACGAAGATTTGTAAATATTGTGGACAGTTTACTTTCAGAAAATCATGATATTAATCTAAAAATTAAACAAATCTACCGCTATTGTAATCTACAAAGGTTTACATAAATCCTTAGAATAATTAAGAAAAAACAAGGACGGCAAGAAGAAACGTGAATTATCTGCGAGTTTGCTGTATTTTGAATCACAAACCAAATATCTTATCCATATCACTAAAAACCACGTTACTTGGAGCCGAGTCAAATGTAAAAAAATATTTTATTGTTTAAAAAAATGTACGATTTACAAACCTGCCATCGTCTTCTAATAACGAATCTCTTTAACTTCTTCTTATCGATAGCCTGTTCTTGCTTCTTTTTGTCCCTCTGATTGAACAAAGTATAAATATACATTAAATTCACACATTAATTTCCGCTTTTAATGCAATAAAAGGGTTAATTTATGTCAGCTAAAATTAAATTAATAAATTGCATAAAGAAATTTGAATTCTACACTGCTCACAACAATTAGGGGAACGCATGGTTTAAACTCTATCACCCCCAATGATTCCATTTGGTATCATCAGCTTCCGTTTTTTTTTCTCACTAAGTTGAGCTCGCACTAATTTATCGTTAGATGGAAGAATCATGAAGAATTAAATAATGAAGAATTAAATAATGTTTTTTGAAGAATTAAATAATGTTTTGAAGAATTAAATAATGTTGTTTAATTAAATGAAAATATGAAAACATGGTAAAATAAAATTCACTACCAAAAAGTTTTATGCAATAAATTGACCCTAAATTCTTCACGCTTGCATTCTAAGATGTTTAAAAATTGATTTTACCTTTTTTTACAAGTAAAGTATTGAAAAAAATATAATTTATTCAAAAGTTATGATTCCATTATTTCCCCCCTTAAATTAGTTAAAAAATTAAGATTTTCCCCGGTTTTTTTTCCATTTCATTCTGGATGCATAATGAATCTATTTAACAAATTTTAGATTTTTATAAGAAAAAAAAGTTGGAACTGAAAGGGTAAAAAAAAGTACTCAAAGTGCTCCCCTAATTGTTTTGAGCAGTGTACTTCTGATTGCATCATGAAATAAGTACTCACTCTCATCCATGGGTGTTTTAATGCTTGACTGGCATTGAGCCTCTTTCTGAAAGATAAAATTTTATGAAAATGGTATTTGATTTACATGAGTAATATGTATTTGTACTAATGCTATTACATAGCACAATTATCATGTTAAATAATAAATTTTAAAAACTAATTTAAATTGTTTTAAAACGTATGTAGATAAAACTGCAATTCAAATTCTGGATATATATTTTTTTGTTATAATTAAGTTTTGTTTAGTTACTTTTCACATGTAAAAGTTAAATCGGGATATCTTAATTAGAGCCAATATAACTAGGATTTAGATTTAACTGTTTCCACAGTTCACTATAGTGAGGTTTGACTTAAAAAAATGACGATAAGTCCTTCCTTACTTTTGGTCTTTGATTAAAAGCTTGGAAATGAAGTCTTTCGCATCTTCTGAGATTTCATCAAAACTCTCGTCTTCAAAGTCCCATTCTGAACGTGTGACATTAGCCATTGTTTCCATGTCACTGTCTCCCATGAATGGCGAAAGACCCGATAATCTAGTGAAAAAAAATATTTCAATTGAAATAAAATACCCAGAGCAGCATTACGGACTTATTCAAGCACGGACTTATTCAACGGATCTCTTACGGACGGATATCTTACGGACTATTCAAGACCTATTCAAGACCTATTAACGGATATCTTACGGACTTATTCAAGACCTATTCAAGCACGCGTTCCCACACGGTCAAAAATTTTGTGCTTGGTTTCACCATGATATTGGTTCCCAGTAGCTGCAACGGCCGTGTGGTGAAATGTTTCACCTTTTTTTTCGGTGTTTGGTTGAACCATTTTTCTGGATTTGGAAACAAAAACCTGACAAATGGTTCAACAGAATACCAAAAATATGGTTTAACGTTTCAACACACAGCCTTGCACTAGGAGCTATATTTTTGGTGAAACAAAGTGCCTAATTTTTAGCAGTGCACTTTCAACTCGACAGAAGAAAAATCTGCTTTCCAAATGATGTAGGAAGAGTAGTCCGACCCATCCAACGAACTACTATGGTTAAAAGATAGCCGTTTACGAAACCTTATATTTGTTTAAAAATTTAGAACTCTACATAAGAAATTGAATATTGATTGGAACCGTATACTTAGAAGTATATGGTTGTCGCGTGCCCCCACAGTTTATAGAAGGGATGTAGTAGCTTTCGTTGGCACAAGGATTTGAACACCCGTGAGCTCATTCCCCCTTAAGGGGGAATGGGCGCGCTGGACCGGGGGTCTCCAAAGCCAATAGCATCAGTGTTAATCCTATGGAGAAAAAAATATTTTCTCTGCCACGTTTCTCCGGCTGTATTGAATATTTTTACAAGCGGGTTTTTTAATGTGATATGTAGCTGACTTACAGGTCCCGACCTTCCCACTTTTTGAAATTAGTTCGAATATTTTTTTTAAATTTTCAATAAATAATTTTACACAAAATATTCTAAGCAATTTCAAAAAGTGGGAAGATAGACCTGTAAGTTATCTACATTTATTATTAAAAAAAACCGTTTGTAAAAATATTCAATACAGCCGGAGAAATGTGGCAGGTAAAATAGTTTTTTCGCCATAGGATTAACACTGAGGCACTTGAGTTTGGAGACCCGCGGCCCAGCGCACCCATTCCCCCTTAAGTGTTGAATGCGTTACTCCAGGAAATGGGCTACTATGTCAATGGAGAAATCGTATAAATTTAGAGTTCCAGTTTCAAGATGAAGAAAATTCTTACAAGACGTAACAGATGACTCCGACGCTCCACATGTCGGTGGTGTAACCAATAGTCTCGAAGCAGACCACCTCGGGTGCTACGAACTCTGGGGTGCCGAAAAGCACCTTCAGCTTCTTCTTGGGGTCATATTTGCGGGCGAGGCCGAAATCGATTAGCTTGATCTTGTTGCCGGTGCGGCTGATGCACAGCACGTTCTCGGGCTGAAAATAGATAAGTAGTTTTGTTACAAAAACCTAACCTGGAACCGCTTCCACAATCGATATATGTAATAGAATAACATCTACTACAGATGAGAGTATAATTATTATTTAGTTCATTCTAATAAAAGGTGAAAGCTTGGACGTCCAAGATAATTTATTGTAAAGAGATCATTTAGAGTATTTAACGGGACGGAGTCCGGAGCCGTAGCTCGGCCCGCCAAAAGCACACAACTTTTACATGTACGGAGTCTAATTAAAAAGTGATTCACAGCTACAGATTGTTATTGCTTGTTCTTCGATTGACCAATCAGGGATCAGCTTCGATTATGAGAGGTTTAAGGTCACAGTAAAATATTTGCTGAAAACAGTTTCTGTGGGAACGGTTACTTGTTGCGACTAGATGACGCTGTTGTTGGGATGTTAAAGATATTAATAAACGGTATTAAGGATATGTTAAAAAGGTAATTTGAGTTAAGTTTAATTGGTGATTTTGAGGGGGTAAAGTTATAATATGTCATATATATACCTTAGAAACAAAGTAGCCATTAAAATTTAGGTAAAGACGAAGTCTGTACAGAAATCTTTGTGGAATTGACGCCTTTTTTTATTTAGAAATTCAATTTTGTGAGTAAAATTAAGTAGTTCTCAGAATTTCGAATTGAAATAAAAAAATTTAAAAAAACAAACAAAAGAATCCGAGAATGTACTTTATTGCTCTTCACTCTATTTTACCAACACCAAGTACCAAGTCACTCCAATGAAAAACTTCAAGTACAGTAAACGCTTTTTTTGTTGCAAACTCCAAGGGAAACAATATAAAAAGTTCGTAAAATAGAAATTATTATTCCTAACAATGAATTTTTGTGGATAGGTTTGGAATTGAATTTACTTAATTACACATTCTTAAAAAGAGTATTATAAGTAATGCTCATAGATATCATAGTTAAAGTATTAGATTGGCAGATCACGTGACCTCCAATGACAACGACGGGACGCGCATGAAGGACAAATAAGGGGGCAAAATGGCCAGTGTTGCTGCCACTTTAAGGAGAAAAGTACTACGAAAAAATGCCATTTAATTCTAAAATTACAAAAAAAAATACTAGAAAAGGATTTAAAGTCACTAAAAGGATTCCAAAATGCAGCTAGTATTTTTACGATATTTTTTTGTTATTTTAGAATTAAATAGTATTTTTTCGTAGTATTTTTCTCCTTAAAGTGGCAGCAACACTGGCCATTTTGCCCCCATATTTGGCCTCCATGCGCGTCCCGTCTTTAGCATTGGAGGTCACGTGATCTGCCAATCTAATACTTTAACTATGATATCTATGGTAATGCTGATACTCTTATAGCTTTAAAAGCAACCAGTTTTGGAGTCAGTTTTTCAATCTTTGATGTAGTATTTTTGACTGCTTACTTTCATATCTAGATGAAGAATATTTTTGGAGTGCATGTATTCAACCCCTTCACAGATCTGCCTCATAAAAATTGTGACGGCTTTTTCTGTGAGTACGAAATCTTCATCAATAACTCTTTCGAAGAGCTCACCACCTTCTATACTGCAACAAACAAAATTGCTAAATTAAGTAGGAGTTTACAAAGATTAAAGGATAAAAATAGTAATAAAAATTTAAATATTTTTTAACTAAAAGGTATTAGAATGCTACGTTATAGTTAGAAACTATTAGTTAAGCAGTACCAAAACTAAAATAACAGAAATTTGGATGGATTGGATCCAAATTTCTCAAATCGCCCCAATCCTAGAAAATTTTGAAACACATTTGTAATGCCAAAGGAAACCACATTAAAGAAAAACTTGACATTATTAGCTGTAACTTAGTATAAAGAACTCAAAATGGTATCTTCAAAAAACTGTTTTTGGATTATTGTTTTCCATTATGAAAGCCATATTACAAGGCAAATTTACTATGACAACCCTATCTTTATACATCTATCTTTATTTTATACACAGTGCAATAATGCTTCTCTCCAAAATATTTGTTAATTTAACCCATTAACGACGGTTAACAAGAAAATTTGAAACGGAAAAATTAGCTTTTTGCTTAAGCTAAGTAAACAAAATATAAGACAAATGAAGGCCATACTCTTGATCAATTCATGCAGGGCAAATTAAGTTAAACGAAAAACGAATCCAGAAAACAAAGTTATCGTTTTAATTCGGAAATGAAGGTGTTAATTGCAGGGTATAGGGGGGAAAACCCTTCATCGACTGGGAATCTGTCCGTATTGAGGTCTGCTTGGCGAGTAGTGGCGATCGGAAACCGGTTTCTCCCTTGGTTTTTCTTCCGCGATTCAAACGTCAGAGTAGTGTCTGGCGTGAATCTCGATGATAGAGATAGTGAACCCGTGCGCTGCGTCATAAGAGCCAAGGCAAAATTGGTTTCTTCACACCAGTTTAGGCGATGGCACACTATCTTCCTTAAGGGGACCCGATGCAGACAAGATTCCTAGTCATTAATGGGTTTATTGAGAAAAATAACAAAATGGGCATTTCTAGAGATCCTTAAGGGGGAATGGGCGCGCTGGACCGCGGATCTCCAAACTCAAGTGCCTCAGTGTTAATCTAATGGCGAAAAAACTATTTTTTCTCTGCCACATTTCTCCGGCTGTATTGAATATTTTTACAAACGGTTTTTTTTAATAATAAATGTAGATAACTTACAGGTCTCTATCTTCCCACTTTTTGAAATCACTTCGAATATTTTGTGTAAAATTATTTATTGAAAATTAAAAAAAATATTCGAACCCATTTCAAAAAGTGGGAAGGTCGGGACCTGTAAGTCAGCTACATTTATCACATAAAAAAATCCGCTTGTAAAAATATTCAATACAGCCGGAGAAATGTGGCAGAGAAAATATTTTTTTTTCTCCGTAGGATTAACACTGATACACTTTGCTTTGGAGACCCCCAGTCCAGCGCGCCCATTCCCCCTTAAGGTGGAAAGTACGACTTTGAACCCCCCAAAACACTCACATTTCTAGGATGAGGGTCATGCTCTTCTTTCCATCATCGAATGCGTCGTACAGCTGGAGCAGTCTCGGATGCTGGAGTATAGTCATAATTTCGACTTCCCGTTCCACGTCCAGCCTATCTTGTTGTTTGGGTGTCGTGATGAATTTGGCTGCAAACACCTTGCCTGTAGTTTTCTCCGTACAACGGTGCACCGTACCGAACTTGCCCCTGCACAGGGAAGTTAATAGTTTCAGGACAAGAATACAATTTGTGCGTATTTTGAGTCTCCTAGGTCATTTCAGTTTTATCGGATGATTTCCAATTTAAATGAAGTAAAAATAATTTTTTCATTTAACCATAATAATGGCCCGCGAGTGAATTGACAAATATCTCCAAAACGCGTTTAGTGCTTCTAGTACACCGCGAGGGATTTTCCTAAATGGATATATTGTCTTAAATGTCTTTTAGAATCGTTACAAATGGCTACGGTGTTTTACTTAGATATTAAATGGCGTTTAGAGACAATTTAAAGATAGTCAAACAACAGCCCGGCATAATATGAACAGCAGCAGAACAAAACTAAGAAAAAAAGTATTGTTGAATCGAAAAATCGTACAAACTATCAAACTAAAGGCGTCAATTTGTAATACTAGAAGGTACATATATGACGTAAATAAAACGTTTAAAGTACGTCTTGTTCGTCATAAACTTTCACCAAAAGCAACGTTGATATCTACTAGATGCTACACTGCTCAAAACAATTAGGGGAGCACTTTGCGTACTTTTGTTAACCCTTTCAGTTCCAACGTTTTATTTTTTTATTCTAAAAATCAAAAAATTGTAAAACAGATTCATTATATGCATCCAGAATGAAATGGTAAAAGACAGGGAAAAAATCCCTAAATTTTTAACTAAAATTTAAGGGGGCAAAAAATTGAAATCATAACTTTAGAATAAATTTTAACAATAATTTTTTCAAAAATTTATTTGTTAAAAAAAGTTAAAATCAATTTTTAAACATCTAAGAATCGAGCGTGAAGAATTTAGGGTCAATTTATTTCATACAATTTTTTTGGGAGTGAATTTTATTTTACCATGTTTTTCATATTTTAATTTAATTAAAACAAACATTATTTAATTCTTCAAAAAACATTATTTAATTCTTCAAAAAACATTATTTAATTCTTCAAAAAACTTAATTTAATTCTTCAAAAACATTATTTAATTCTTCAAAAAACATTATTTAATTTCCAAAAAACATTATTTAATTCTTCAAAAAACATTATTTAATTCTTCATTATTTAATTCTTCATGATTCTTCCATCTAACGATAAATTAGTGCGAGCTTAACTTAGTGAGAAAAAAATAGCAAGCTGATGATTCGAAATGGAATCATTGGGGCTAAAAGGGTTTAAACCACGTATTCCCCTAATTCTTTTGAGCAGTGTATTATGACGTAGGATTTTTGGATGTACTTTTTATTTCGTCAAAAGAACGTCATTTAGACTATCTAAACATGGCATCACATTTATTCACAATTTTAAACGTCATTCACAACAACGACGAATATGACAAAACCGGATTATATACGTATAACAGAAAGCAATTAATATAAAGAATAATTTATTAAATAATTCTGTTTCTTAAAAGGAAGATATTTTAACCAGTTACATTTAAAATCACACTGTACGTTTAAAGTCACCTTTCTTCTTTTCCTGATGCTTTACAGATTTCACGAACGTTCATGATAAAAATCGGCAAAACACTTGATAATTGGGCTGTAATTTTCGGTGTTACGTTGAAGGAACATAATTAATAGTTAGGTTAAACAACTAACTATAAGTAGAGTCCCGAAACGCTGTTTAGGGAAAGTTCAAAATTGAAGGTCATGCGCTTCAGAAATACGCTAAAAAAAACTGCACGCGACTAGCATGCAAATTTTAACTTTTTGTCTGTGAACTTAAGTGCAATAGCTTTTCCCTATGCATTTTTGAATGATGATTTCAAAAATGTAAATGTTGTTCGAAAAAAAAATGTTTCTTTCACGAACAGATATTTTGCAAATTTGAATTTTTTTAAAAAGGGAGAAATCGCACTTCTACATAATTTAATTTTTTTGCCTTTTTAAAAAAATTCAATGCATATAATATATTGAAGCTACCTAGAAATTTTTTTGGGTAGGCATAAACTAACCAAACATTTATTCTTGTTAAAACCATGAATGTTACCAGTATTGGATATTTTTTTAGCATTAGCAGTTTAAATTTTGTAAAATTAATAAAAAATCCCGACTGTTTTAAAAGTTTGGAGAAAATGAAATGGAAATTGTGGGACTCTAGTTTACTAGACTAATGCATATTACTTTAATAGTAAAGAATAACGATAGTTAAATCACAAAAAATTTGCCAAAATTTGCAAAAAAATCGTATTTCAGCTGAATTCAGCTCCTTTACGAAAAATTGAGGTGATTTAATTTTTTCTCCATTGAATTCAGCACCCAAAATTAGGGAATTAGGAACTAGTCATCAGAGCCCAGTTAACAAAACCAATGCAGACTAGTGTTATTGATATCTCATGTTTTTACTTGCAATTTCTAATTTAAAATTATGTAATAATGTTCTAATTCTGTTTATAATTCTGCATTCTTAGTTCATTAGTTATTTTGTGTAAAATGAAAATACGTAATTTTATGCAATTAAAAAAATAAACTTAGAAAGTACACGGAAACTCAATGTTATTTACGTTAGAAGTTATCTTATAATGATTTCGATTAATCACCATGAATAAAAACACACATAACATTGCAAATCAAGGCAACACAATTGCAACAATATTCATCACATTGAAAATATAGCTTTCTATAAAAATGCAAAATTATGGTAGATTTCACTTTGGATAGGGCCTTTTTTATTCCTCATATTCTTTATAATAAAACAAGTATGTAAACTTTAATGCGACTCAATACAAGAGGCATTGTTAATTAATCAATATTAATCTCACATTGATATTTGACAGACGAGTTCTAAAAAAGGAAATAGACGTATTTACCTTCCTAGTTCTTGGTTGAGATTATATTCACTTTTAACATCTTTCCCTTTCTTTACTACAATGGCCCTTGGTTGAAAATCTGGTTCAGGCTCTTAAATACACAAATAAAAATATTTCCAAATATTTTTTTCTCATAAAAATTCTCAAATTAAAATAATTTTCTCATAAAAATTCTCAAATTAAAATAATTTTCTCATAAAAATTCTCAAATTAAAATAATTTTCTCATAAAAATTCTCAAATTAAAATAATTTTCTCATAAAAATTCTCAAATTAAAATAATTTTCTCATAAAAATTCTCAAATTAAAATAATTTTCTCATAAAAATTCTCAAATAAAAATAATTTTGTCAAATAAAAATAATTTTGTCAAATAAAAATAATTTTGTCAAATAAAAATAATTTATCTTCTATTTTGATTTATTACACAATGAAGCATCTTCAAAATTGATATTTTTATAATAGGAGAAAACAATCTAAAATCTGAATCTAATAAGAAAAATCATCCAACGAAATAAAAAAAAACTGCTTATTCAGTGAAATCTGAATTTCTGTTTTAAAAATTTAATGAAACAAATAAACTTTAAAACTGGGTGGGAACCTAAGATATGGTATAGATTATACATTGATAATGAGTTAGGCATTCAAAGAATGTTTAATTGGAGTGTTCTTTTGTAAATTATAACCATATCGGAAAAAATAAAAAATAAAACAAATGAAGTTTTTAAAAAAAATATCATTAGGCGTATTGTAACAAACATTAAACTGGCTTTGAAATAACACTAATGTTTTAAAATGAAAACATTTAATGTTAGGAGTGTTAATTGAAATGAAAAAAAAAAACTTTTTTTCACATAACGTAGGGCGCAATTTTTGAAAGGTATAAACATTCGAAGATAGGTCACCCAATTCATCACAGGCTAATTTTGAACTTTTACAGAGATATGCAGTTCAAAGTTGACTCACCTTCGCCCGGATCTGTTTCATCGACATATATTGACATATTTACAACTATTCACACAGATAGATCTGGAAAAGAAATGATTTGATAATTTGTTATATTGAAACTACTTTTAAATATGCTGAATTTGTTGTAAGAAAATGATTTATACATATTTAAGTATGAGAAAGATTATTAACATGATAAAGAATACCAAAATATTTATTAAAGTTTAGAGCTTGATATAATAATTGAAATTACTTAGATTAAATGTAAACAAGAATAAAATCTTGGAAACTGGTTGAAAGGTATTTATGGATTGAAACTTCCATTATTAAAGAAATTTCCAACTTTGTCAAGGTCTAGTAAAATTTTAATGCCGAACTTTTTCATTAGAAATCATGAAATCTTAATAGCTTGAAATATAGTTCCCTTTTACTGTTTATCTCCAGGATTTTAGCAATAAAAAATTTGAAAATTTTGGAGTTAAAAAAAAGGTTTGATTGAAGAAAATCAAAAAATATATGTAAAACTATTTTTATATAAAAAATATTACTTTTATATAAAAAAAATCAAATATTTTCGGCTTTAAAAACTCTTGTCCTTACAGAAAAATTTCTTTACAGAAACAATCTATACTTTTGACTCGGGTAGTCAAAAAAGCAGCAGCATCATCTGATGTTGGTGGGAATATACTTAAAAATCACATACAATGCATATTTTGTCTACTTTTTCTTAGTGAAGAGTGAAAAAATCAAATGAACACGTGTCCTTTGATCAGTATTGAAACTTATAAAAAAAACAGAAATAAACGAACGCCAATTGAATCTATATGAAAGAACGGATCTCCTCCCCCCACCCTAACACTTTTAAGTATGGTTTGTAAATCCACGATAAATGTTATCTTGTACGATTTTGCCAAATTTAAGTCCAGAAACAAATTTTACTGGAATTTAACTACATTTTTTTAGAATTTTAAGTTGATTTTTCATCTAAAAAAATTACGTGATACTTTACGCGACCCCCCTCCCCCCTCTCCCAGGTGAGATTTGGTGATATTCGGCTCAACTACTACCCCCTAAACAAGTCACGCAATTTATAGACGCTCCCTAAATACAAACAGAAAGCAAAATAAACTCTCAATTGTTAAAAATGACCTTTAATGTCACTATTGTCGGACAATATATATTTTCAGGTAAAACATTTTAGGTACTTACCCGCAAATACGCTTTTTATTTTATTTAAAACATTTGTGGTAATTTTTTCCTTATGTTTAATAATTTCAGTTCATAATTATTAAAATAAAATAACTACTTTCATCATAAATAATTTTAGAATACTACAGATTTGTAGTCCATACAGAGACACCAGACTCCATTACTCCAAAAAAAAATTAAAACAATGAAATACGATTGTAGTACAAAAACCCATCCATATTAGCTTAAATGTATGAAGAAGAAAAAGTAACAGTCTCAAATGGTAGAAACTTTTATTGTAGTAAAGATTAAAAAATATTTATTACCCATGGTTATTTAAGATGGATTTTTCACATATAAATTTTAAAATTCAGTGTGGATTTAAGGTCTTCAGAAAATAATTGCTTGTAATTAGTAGGAAATTAAATATGCTACGTTGATTATTTCTCCGATGGGAAAAAACTTTGCCAGTATAAAACAAGTGTCCGTAAATATTTCTTACAAATCACTCGAGAATTATATTGTACTTAAAAATTAAAATTTAAATATGCCATATTAACACCCTATGACCATAACAATTGAAATTCGAAAACCAAAAATCTAAATATATAATTTAACTGCTTGATATTTTTTCATATGAATTCTACTTATAACGAGAAAAATTCCGTTTAGCATTGTCTAAACTCTCGCTTTCCATTTCTATCAAATTGACACGATTATATTCTTTGAAGGTCTACTAAACGAATGACGATCAGAAGATTATAACTCGCAGATACTGCCTTCAATTAAAAAATGAAAACGTCATCGCTTATATCTGATATTTCGAAAGTGATTTTAGACCTTGGTCTGAGGCTTTTATCCTTTCACTTCAAAAGGAAGTAAGTTCAATACACCAATAAAAACAAAGAAATAAGTTCTTTTCTATTTTGAATTACGTAATATGAAATACAATGTAATGAAAGCATTGCGAAGGGGTTGAAAACCCAAAATGGAGATTGTGTGTTGGAAGGTGCTAATTATGAAAAAGTGTTTTTTGAACATTGATTCATATGTCTGTCACCACTTTACTGCTCGAACTAAAATAGCTACGGACTTCAAATTTGGTACACAAGTCCCTAGTACCTGTCGGACGTCATAATAAGAGTTTAGAAAGCAGCCATGGAATTTTTTAGCCATGTGAGTTTAAGAGGGACTTTCAGTCCCATAGAGATATGTATTAGTTTTGAAATCATAATTTTTGCAAAAGAATTGCTTTGCCATGTTATCCTTTTTCACCAGGTATGAGAATCATCATAACATCCATTTAAAACTAAATTGAACAGAAAATAACATCCGGTTATTTAATTATTAATTGATAAAGCTTTAAAATAGTGTCGCCATCTGCTGTAATTTTTGGCATTTTAAAACTTCAAAAATATATAATTAAAAAACTAGAAAACATTTTCGTTTCAAAATTTGTTTCATTTCGATGTTATGCTGATTCTCATACCTGGGGAAAAAGGGCTAACATGGCAAAGCAATACTTCCGCGGAAGATGCGATTCCAAACCTAATGCATTAGCTGTATGGGACTGATAATCCCTCTTAATCATTAAAAAAAATTACCTACAAATGTAGGCATTGATTTAGTGAGTGGAAATTGAAAGTCGTGTAATGTCATACTCCCCTAGTTTTATATAATTGTAGTTATTTATGCCATGAACACTATTTTGAGTCTAAAATCGTTTCAGCAAGTTTATTTTTAAAATAATAATTTATTAAAATAAGACGACAAAACCACGTATCGTTTAGATTTACTATATTGTTGCGCGGAAATCCGAGTACGTAAGGAGAAATGTGATTTAATATATTATCAGTACACGCACACACGGTATTTATTAAAACAGTCTTTAAATTTATATGTATGTTCTTTAAACAACATGTAAATAAATTTAAAGAATGTTTTAATAAATACCGTGTGCGCGTGTGCTGATAATATACTAACTCATATTTCTATTTTTATACTAAATCATATTATCTTATCAAAATATGAAGTTATCATCAGATTTTTTTAAAGAATCTGATGATAACTTCATATTTTGATAAGATATTTTGAACGATATCTTTCGGCACTCTTGTACTGTTTCTTTATTATGTCTGATTTTTGATAGCGTTATTTTTTGACTCGGTAGATGGCAGCACCACAAATATGAAATAATCAATAGAAATTTCCATTGTTAAAAATTGAATGACTCAAGGACTCTTGGTAGAACGAGTTTTTTTTGTTTGTTGGATAAGGTGTATTAATTGGTGGAATCATATTTTAATAATAATGAAATTAGTCAAAAAATTTACGGTAGGTGGCGATTTAAAAAATTGTCTTAAGGCGACAGAGTTGGATCATTACAATAACGAACAGCGGAGACAGAAAAAACATCTTTATAGAAAAAGAACATTTAAGTTTTCTTTATTTTGATATCACAAAAGGTTTTCTGTCACTAATGTTTTTTATTTGTTTGTGTTTCATTTTTCACAAACAGTCATTTTTCCATAATGATAACTGAGAAAACCCCACCTATCGCAAAAATTGTTACTTAAGTTTAAACATGTAGTAAAAAAAAGTAACCTCACAAATAAATTAACTCAATACTATCACAGTTTCCTCATTATAAGCTTTTCTAAGAAAAGATAGTTATTTATTAAATTTTTGTAATTTACGAAATCTATTTGAATAACTCGAGGTAGGTTTCGAAACGTACCAATTTCTACGGTTTTAATAGCTACATTTGATTGAATTCCCCAAATACGCAGAAAATGTCAAACATGGATAAATGAAAAAATAACTTTCAAATATTAA
Source organism: Oedothorax gibbosus (assembly GCA_019343175.1). NCBI lineage: Eukaryota > Metazoa > Arthropoda > Arachnida > Araneae > Linyphiidae > Oedothorax > Oedothorax gibbosus. Next base: position 77,163 of record JAFNEN010000683.1, on the reverse strand, counting down.
CTTTTACAATATAACTACACGCCATAAGTCTGTATTGTCATCTAAGTACGTTCTTAATGTTTTGCATAAATAAGTCAGATTAATACAGATTTTCTTGGAAATTAGCCTGTTTTTTAACTACGGTTCCGCATGCACTGCTCTAAGAGCGGTGAAATGAGCATTTGTCCGGGGTGGCACAAAAAGTTCGGCGGCATTTTGGCATTTCAAAAAAATCAAAATATCGATGTGTTTAATTTCCGTATAATCGTAATTGATAATTGAAAAATTGTTTTATCTGTTTTTTATGCTTCTGTAGAAAGTATCTTTATCTAAATATTCATTTTTAATAATAATAAAAAATTTGGATTTTTTTAATCTAAAATAAATTTATACTTGTTTTTCAAGCAAACGTTTTCAATAGGGCGGCAATTTGTCTTTTTTTTGTGTCAGTGGGCAATTCAATTTATACATATTTTTTATAATGAACTTGAGCCATTTGTATCGTCTTTATTTACTTGCCAAATTATGTTGGGTGATTATTTTCTATGTCGGATAAATTTTCTATCTTAACAATATTCTCTTATATACACATATTTTTTTTATTTCGAGTATTCTCTTACAATCAAATGATTTACCATTGTGTTTAAATGACAATTATGTGATTAGTACATTTTAATTGTTCTTAATATTGTTATAATTTAATTTTGAGGCCCAGTGGCAGTGCTTCGCATTGCCATGCCACAGGTCCGGGGATCGAATCCCGGATTGGGCGAGGTTGACCCATCCTTTCATCCCTTGAGTGTTTCGATAAAATGGGTACCAAGCATGCTTGGGAACTAATTACTGGGGGTTCCGCGTGAGGCTGACCACCTTACCAGAACATATGCCTAGTACCCCAGAGCCCTAGGTCACGAAAGCTGAAATGGGCACGGCAGGCCTTAGCCCAGTAATGGGCTGTTGCTCCGAGGAGTTTAGTTTAGTTTATAATTTAATTTTATAGAATTTCAAAAATCATTTGTACGCGATATTTGCGAATTTAACTATCTATATAAATAATTAAAACTATCTATATAAATGTAAAGCAGTTGTACCACATACGACTTTCGTTTCGAAAAAAAGTTAACAAATAAATTTAAATTATAAAGTAGGTAGTTTTTTTTATTGATGTTTCATCATATTTTTTCTTTAACATTTTGTTGCTTTCTAAGAACCTTTGAATGATGTATTTAATTTGCAATCGTATGTTGTAGTCGCATTTTAAAGTTTGCAAGTAATGAATGTAGAGAATTTGATAAGAATATGACTGTTTAATTGATACATATAAAGTAAATCGTATTATTTGGCAATTAAAAATTAAATTTACACGTCTGAAAAGTACCTTGAAAGACGTGTCTTGTCAACAAACCATAAACATTGACTCGTATGCATTTTGTTCAATTTTCATTCTTATATTAATTACAGTCCCTGGACAAATTATTAGACGCACTGTATTTTTTTAGTAATTTTATGTTTCTTACGAGTTTTTATGCAATAACGGTATATTTAAACTACAATATTATTGATTTTTATTTAAAAGAATTGTTGTAGACTGCATATTTGTATTTATTTTAAGATAATTATGATTAATTATGATTAAGATTAATTTATATTAATTATTTATTATAAGATTATTTATGTGTGGAATCATCATCTTCAAATGCAGGAGACAGTACAGTCTTGCATTGATAGCATGCCGCGCAGAATTAAAGCTTTGATAACGGCTAAAGGTGGCTCAACTAAATATTGACTTTTACTAACATTCATTTCACTTTTCTTTCAAACTTAATAAACTTATGCTTTTCTAAATTAATGCTGTTTTATTTATGTCAAATAAGTCAGTAATTGATTGGATAATATAAAAATAAAAAACAAATCAATTTAAAATAATAAAACGGTACAATATCACGCGGTAATTAATATTTTACATGAAATCTTGCAGTGCGTCTAATAACTTGTCCAGGGACTGTAGTTACAGATATTCCGATTCCTTCCCGAAAAATGCATGGAATGTATCTCCTCCTGTATATATTTTCCTAATCCACGTTTTGGCAACACAGAAAGATTGATATACATGTTGTCAAAAAGTAAACAAATTCCACTTCGGTGCAATGAAACAAACGAGCTGAATCTATTGAAATAACCCTGAGGGTAAATTATTTGTTGTATAAATAGTCCCGACACACGCGCTGGCTGCTGAAATGGAAAGCAGCCAACCATTATAGTTTTCATGGCAAGAGAAAGGAATACAATAAACTCATAAAAACAACTCAAAGTAACAGCTTCTACAACATTTCGGAGCATAGAACTTCATAAAGAATAAGTTTCTATCGCACGAGCTAAATCATTTTGTCGCAGAAAATGGCCGACTGCAACATTTCGGGGTTCCCCTGAGGTTGTGAAACATTAACTATGTACTTATTTAGAGTATTCACGATGTATTTAGGTCAAGGTTACCGTTTTTAGAACAGAGGAGTGTATCGTTACCTAGAACAAACTTTGACGTTTAAGAGGGACTGTCAGTCCCATAGCGCTAATGCATTAGTTTTGAAATCACACCTTTTGCAAAAGAATTGCTTTGCCATGTTATCCCATTTTCACCAGGTATGAGAATCATCATAACATCAATTTAAAACAAAATTGAAAAGAAAATAACACCCGGTTATTTAATTATTAATTGATAAAGTTTTGAAATAATGTCGCCATCTGCTGTATATTTTTGGCATTTTAAAACTTCAAAATATATATAATTAAATAACTAGATAACATTTTCGTTTCAAATTTGTTTCATTTCGTTGTTATCTTGATTCCCATACCTGGGGAAAAAGGGGCTAACATGGCAAAGCAATACTTCTGCGGAATTTGCGATTCCAAAATTAATGCATTAGCTCTATGGGACTGACAATCCCTCTTAAGACTTATACAAACTCCGATTTAACTTTTTTTACTGCATAAAAAAAATAATTCCCTTCAAGAAGGGGCTATAGTTTTGAAAAACAAATTTTAATTGTTTTTAGTTGCAAAGCTTTATATTTAACCCGTTCAGTCCCAATGACAATTTAGCATCAGCATTTTAGAATTTTTTTTCTGATCGTCTATAGCCATTTATGATATCAAAAAGCACATCATTCGATTCTTCAAACTTTTTTCTAATAGAAAATATTTTTTAATAATCCCAATAGATGTCAGTCCTATTATTTTTTTTTAATCATGATCGGAAAAATGATGATGCCAAATGGCATCATTGGGACTGAAAGGGTTAACCGGCAACAAGTCTGTCGTTTTCAAAATTTCTTAAATCTTAAACCGTAATTCATATAATGCAAATACGTAAGTTCATACTTAAATATGACGAACATAAAGACAAAGTGAACAAAAATTTGAAACGTTATATATTAAAGAAAAATGGTGATGAAAAAAGTGGGAAATATGCTTCTATCAATAAAATAAATACATTTTGTGATCTTTTCAAGTGTTAAGGTACAGTATTGGATACCATAATGGATGAGACACTTGCGAAAAAAAATTGTTGATTTCTCAAAGAGGTTTGTTCGGGCTGTTTTAGAAATTTCAGATGTATTAGAACATTTTTTTGAGATATTGTGTTTTGCAGTTTATGTCACTCATTCAGTTACAAAAAAAACAGTATCGGGAAAAAAACGTATTTAATGCCCCCATGGGTCAGAAAATGTTTCAAATGTTTTCAAATATTCAGGTAAAATTTAATTGGAACATATTATAACATTTATTGAATTTACCTTATCTTATCTACTTTTAGAGGTATAATTAAAAACAAATACGTAATTTTTTTGTTTTTTGTCGCATAATTTTATCGAGTTTTTCCCTAAAATGCTTGAAAATGTTAGGATAAATGTTAATGATTCAAATTGTATAATATTAATTTAGCGGAGAGTTATGAGCATTTGAAGGAAATGAGTTATTGATGCTAAAGGATTAAAGTTAGCAAAGTTCATTTTATATAAATTAAAAGCTAAAAATATTTTGAAACTTTTGTTCAACGTTAGACTAATAATAATGTAAGAGAAAGCAGCAAATATTTTGGTTTTCTCATGCCGCGAACTTTCGTTATAACTCTCCGTTAAATCAGTATTTTTCTTTCCAATTTACATGAGACATGCATGGATAGCAAAAATTTTAATTTTACCATAAAATTTGAAAGCATTAAAAAAAACTTGAAATAATGCGAAACTTCAAATGAATTTTTCGGTACTTTTTAAAAAATTATTTCTCAAAAAGGTAGATTAGATAAGATTTTAAAAATTACATTCAATAATTTTTCAAATATTCCCAGAAAAATTTTAAATACAGTTTTAAAAAATTCTGACCATGGGAGTATTAAATACATTTTTCGTTTCGATATTACACTGTTAAAATTTTTTTGCTTGGTTTCACCATGATATTGGTTCCTAGTAGCTGCAACGGCTGTGTGGTGAAATGTTTCACCTTTTTTTCGGTGTTTGGTTGAACCATTTTTCTGGATTTGGAAACGAAAACCCGAGGAATGGTTCAACCGAATACCAAAAATATGGTTTAACGTTTCACCACACAGCCGTTGCAGCTACTAGGAACCATATTTTTGGTGAAACAAAGTGCCTAATTTTTAACAGTATTATTAATGCCAAAGTAACAAACTGTACTGCAAAATATATGGAAAAAATTTTATATCTTCTCCAAAAATTCTAAACCACTTGTCAATTATATTATCAACAACAATAATGTGTTTACATGAAACAAAAATAAATCAACGAAAAGAATGTTTCTAAAATGGAGAAAGTTTTAGGTCTGCAGTGGCAACAGAAATGCTGAATAAAAATAAATTCTTTCCCGAGCCTCGATTGCTGAATCGTGTCATGTGGGCCCAATCAGAGTAAAGATCGAAGTAAAAGCAGGAATGAAGGCCGGAAGGAACTATGCCCCCTGAAACAAGCCACTTGAAATTTAGTTTGAAATATTTTTAATAAAATAAAAAGTTACAAAGCGATTAAAACCAAATTTTCCTTATTACTTTAAATTATATCCTATTAAATATACACTGCTCAAAAAAATTAGGGGAACACATGGTTTAAGCCCTTTCATCCCCAATGATTCCATTTGGAATCATCATCTTGCCATTTTTTCCCCCCACTAAGTTGAGCTCGAACTTGTTTATCGTTAGATGGAAGAATCATGTCTTTTGAAGAATTAAATAATGTCTATTTTAATTAAATGAAAATTTGAAAAACATGGTAAAATTAAATTTATTTCCAAAATTTTTTTTAAATAAATTGACTCTAAATTCTTCACGCTTGCATTTTTAGATGTTTAAAAATTCATTATAACTTTTTTTAACAAATAAAGTTTTGAAAAAGTTTGTTATAATTTATTCAAAAGTTATGATTCCAATTCTTCCCCCTTAAAATTTAGTTAGTTAAAAATTTAAGATCCCCCCCTGGTTTTTACCATTTCATTCTGGATATGTATAATGAATTTATTTCACAATTTTTAGATTTTTAGAATAAAAAATAAAAAGTTGGAACTGAAAGGTTTAACAAAAGTACGCAAAGTAATCCCCTAATTGTTTTGAGCAGTGTATATTAAATAGTTATTAAATATCTTGAGAAATATCTCAAAGTTCTCAATATCCCATCATGTGGTAGTTTTTAATGCGTGTGAAAGAAGGTTTTTAATCTTTTAGTGTACTTCTCGTACAAGAGACTCGTTCACTTGCTAATTAACTTGTGAAAATGCTGTACCTAATAAACCTATTAAAACGTCACTCGATATTGAGCATTTCATTCCCAAGACCCCCTTCCCCCATGAACTACCCATGAAAATGAACTACAAGTGTTATGCTAGAATACTTGTTATATGGAGTTCTATTATATTGTAACTCCATGGGCCAAATACGGCACGCTGTCAAAGTTAAACTTAACTAGATCCTATAATTAACCCCTCGCCAAAATACATCAAAATAAATTCACGTTGTAAGGAAAGCTCGTATGTGTGCTTCTTTTTTAATAATAATATTTTATGACGCTGAAACATATAGACAAGAACGTGAAGGAAAGTAAACAAATAAAATAACAATGATCCAGTCAGAACTATTAATTTACAAACACACAAAAAACGAACATATTAAATTGCAAGTAAAATAACAATGATCCAGTCAAAACTATTAATTTACTAACACACAAAAAACGAACATATTAAATTGCAAGTAAAATAACAATGATCCAGCCAAACTATTAATTTACCAACACACAAAAAACGAACATATTAAATTGCAAGTAAAATGTTGTTATAGCAACAGAAGTGTCGAAGATGGATTTTTATTAAACTATTGGTGATTTTAGTAAAAAATGAATAGTTTATTTCATAATTAATTTTCTTTCACTTATAAAATTAGGACAAAACAATAACTTTTATAAGCTTATAAAATCATAGAATCTTCTAAATTACCAGAAATTGAAATTAAAGACAAAATTCAGGTAACTTTTATTTCAATCAAAACTTTTTAAAATTCGGTATTAAAGTTTTCAACCTTACTGATATGAACTAGACTATATTTTAGTATGTAGAATTAACCAATTTTAAGTTACAATGTTTATGAAAATATAACGAATAAAATCATTGTCGAGTAGTATAGCATTTATACACTTCAAAACTATTAAAAAATCATTGAATGGTTACTTTCATTTTTTTGTAGTTTATCTTGTAAAATAAAATATGGTGTTAATTATTTAAAATAAACGTTTTCTAGAGGTTTGAAGTTTAGGGGAGAGGGATACAATTTAATGTATATAGTATATCATGGAGTCAGACTCAAAGTTTGACAATGACGTTTGTGTAGTTTAAGTTGAATGAAAAAAATTATTTATTGAGTTAAACTTTAATTAAAAACTAAGGAACTATTGGGTTGGAAAAACATTTGGAATCAATTGTTGACTTGCACTATTGAAATGAAAACTTTGAATGGAATTTGGATGAAAACTTTATTTTTTAATTATTCATCAATAAAGATTAATTAAAAACAGTTTCAAAACTACCGTTTTAAGACAGAAAAAACAAAAAAATAAGAAATTAGTTGTGTTCTACATTTATGTTTGATAGTTTTAACTTTCTTTTTTAGAAATAAAGTGTCAATATTCGAGTTTATTATCATAAGTTACAGCAGCTGGCTGACCAACTGCTTGCAATATATTTAAACTCAAGACTTTCTATTTTTATTGCTTGAAAATGATTTATTACAGTATATTTGAAAAATATCAAAAATCCTCTGAAAAAATTCTCGTTTGTTAAATTGTTAACTGTTAAATTTTTTATTGTAATAATAAAAACGAGTCAAATCATGAAAAAAAAATTGAAATTTTGAAATTTATTTAAATTTTGTTATTTATTGTTTACATCTAGAAGCATTCATTTCATAAAAAGATATTACTATTACTGATTACATCGATATTATTACTGATTACATCGATATTATTACTGATATTAAACGATTAACATTATTTGTATCTATTTTCTATTTTTTATTACTATATGTTATAAAATAATTATTAAAAAACATTTATAATACATTGAATCCACAAATTCAGCAGATGCTGGGTATCGATTTATAATGCCGATGCTTTCTTCAATGGTTGTTACAAAATATGAATATGAACCAAAGTAGACAAACAAATGAATATTTAATGCCCAAAACTATAATTCTCACATTAAAGTATTCTTTTAATTAAAAAAAAGTTGACTTAAGTCTCCCAACAGCTTCAAAATCAAGATTTTGCCTTTCCTGTGCTTCGATGTTTTTCGACGGCTTGACGCTTTTATTTATAACTACCGAGATAGCCGCAGCTGAACTTTTGTACATTTAATATACTGTTTAAAAAAACTAACTCTAATGAGACATTGGAGGAAGAAAATTGCACTCCTTTATATTTGTGAAAACATGGTATTTTAGACATTTAAACTAATTTAACATTTTTTTAAAACTTTTTCAACTAAAAGATAAAAATTATGAAGCACACAGAAATACAAAAATTATATAATTAGATAATTTAAGCTTGCATTTTGAATTCTCGCCTTCAAAACGAGCTTTTTTTCATCTGCTGACTTTTCGTAATTATAAATATACTAAAAATTATTTTTAAGCGTTTATGTTTTGTAATCTTAATATTCAACTATTCATTAAATAAAAAAAAATAATTTCATTTTGTGAACACTTTGAAATTTGGTATTTTGGCCGCGCTTTATTAAGTGATATTGATTCAGTGATTTTATTAAGTGATACTTCAAAGCAATATTGAAGCTGAAAATAACTTTTGATAATATGCGCAGTTAGTCACAAGAGAGTTAAACCGCCTCAACTTTATGTTGGTTTCATGTTTTTATCAAAAACTAAGGAATACTCTGCTGCAGGGATTGGAGTAACGCGTTACTTGAAACAGTTTCTTTTTCAGGTAACGCCGTTAGATTTTTCAGAAAGTAACTGTAACTTGGTTAGTTTAAGGGGATACGGTACCCAAAACATTATTTTTAGAAATAATAACACAAACTTGTAAATTCTAGTGGTTTTATATAATGTTCACTCTAAAAAAACATTTTCTAGCAATAAAAACAAATATTTACAAGTAGTTATTCATTTTTTTTAAAAAGTCAAAATTTTGAACTTTTTTAAAACGCTACACCTCTTTCAATTTTGAGAATAACTCCACCAAACTTTTATAGTTTGTTTTTAGAACTATTTGTTCGAGAACAGTGCATGGATTTTAAAATGTGAGCTACAGTTAAAGAGTAACATGCATTTATACTTGAAAATCTAAAAAAAATAAACAAATTTACAAATTATTGAATTCACCATTTATTTAAAAACAACTATACATAGACCTTATTCCATGCATAATTTTGTGCACCATTTATATAAGAACACAGGTTAAAAATTTCAAAATTCTAACTTAATTAAAAAAAACCTTAGGGTTTATTAAACACAAGAAAGAAAACGCGAAACAGAGAAAACAGGTTGAAAGCAGACGAAATACGTACTCAAACTTATAGGAATGACTCCAGAAATATTTTAACAAAATTTTTTCTACAGAGGATATCATTATGAAACTTTCAGTAAATGTTTAGAAGGATATTGTGAATAATTAGAAGTAAAAACTGAAAAATTGATATTTTGACCAATTTTTGGGTACCTATCCCCTTAATTAACAACGCTGAATTTGACCTATTTTAGTAATGAACTGTAATTTAACTATTTAAAAAAAAATTATTTAGTAAAGAGGAATTTGAAATGTAAATGATTCTTTGCCAACTTTAAAACGTTACCCTCCCTGGCAGTTAAATTTAGTATAGTCAGTGTCTCTTTTCTGTCTTTGTCACACACACACACAAAGTATCTTTTCTTTATTGTGATTTGCTTTGTTTGAAAACATTCCTATTTTTTCAAATACATAAGAACAAAACTTTATTATGACTTCATTCATATGGCATGAAGTGAGCCAGCTATAATTACTTTCTCTATATCATGTTGAGTTTTAAACTGTTACCCTTCTTAATTTATAAGTTTAAAAATTTTATTTTTCACCTGAAATATAGGACTACTTAACTCTCTTGGCTTCTGTATAATATATGCCATTTCATTTTTAATAACAGAAGCAGCAACATTTTAGATTAGATATCTGAAAGTTCTTAAATTTTCACTTTGATGATAAAGATCTGCTCTGACATATCTTCATACAATATAGCGTTTTTTTTTAACGTTACTTCTGTTTTTTATGTACTTAAATTGTTATTAATTTTTCTCAATTGTAGACGACATCTTCTTAATTTTTCATTTTTTTCAAAGTTCTTTTTAGCAGACAATAAATGTAACAGTTGAATTTTTCAGTTTCTCTTGATTTCTTTTTTTGATCTTAAATCACATCTTCAGAAAAGTTGTAATCTTTCAGCTTTTGTTTCATTTGTTTTTATGCTTTTAAACTCTTAAACGTACATTTTAAGTTTATAAACATTTTACATTACCGACATATTAATTTAAATAAATTGTATATTTTAATTCTATTGAAAAAAAAATGATTGTATGAAGTAAACAAAATTATTTGATAAATGCGGAGTTTCTAAAATGTATCAATATTAAAAAAACACGGAGATGTCATACCACACAGGCAAATATGTACTAATTGTTTTCTTTAAGCCAAACAAAACTTTGAAATCAATGATATCGAATAACGCTCAAGGAACTAAATTTAGCAAAATATGAAATTACTGAAATATTCCTTTAGTGATAAAACATAATTCCGCTATATTTAAAAAAAGGAAACTAAACTACCTACTTTTTCTTATTTCTACTACTTATTTTAGATTGATTTAAAAACCTCTTTGCACAAAAAAGCACAAAAGTAACAACTAGTATTTTTCGTGGTTGGCAACACACCAAACGACAAAAGTTTGTTATAATTTCAAAGAATGTTTAAAGGCAATTCTATACTATGTTTTTCAGAAAGAGATGATGATAAAGGCTGGGTTTTTTTTATAAAAGAAAGCATTCATAAAATTATATATTAGTTCCCAAAATTTCAATTTTTAATTATCTTAACAGTTTCTATTTCTTATGCACAAAATGAGTGGAGACTGCTCGTTTACGAACTTTGTGAATATTTCAATAAGTGAGAAAAACATTGCCTGAAACTTTTATGAATATATTTGAAAGTTTTCCAAATAACCATGTAATATTAAACTATTTACATAAATTATTTTTATAACCCAAAATAAAAAGATTTCTTATAGGGGATTTCCCCTTCGAACACTAATTTCATTCATTATAATCTCTTATTATTTGAGTTGAAGTTCTAAGGAAACTCAACAAAACGTTTTGCAAAAAGGAAAAATTTATTTGATACAAAATATATTTTTAAGGGTTAGAAGAATGTAGTATCTATTTGAATATTATAAACCGTAAGTCTTAACAACGTGCTGTAGTGTTTTTTTCTAGTGAGCTCAGAGTCCGCAAAAAATTGACCGAGAAAGTATTTTTACCAGTTATGTAATCTTCCCTCCTGACCGTCAACTGTTATTTTCTTCAAGTAAACATTATTTAATTCTTTAAAGCTAACTTTAAAAAACAATTTTAACCGCATTTAAACTGGTTTTGAAAAAGCAGTAAATCTTTAAATTCTGAAGTATATTGGAGCACGAACTTCCAAAGTTCATTTCATTAATCTGTCATATGTATATCATTTCATTTTTCACCTGGCAATGATAGGTTCTTTTTCATTGTTTATTTCTTCAAATATTTTTCTTAATTTAATCAACAATTTAAACTCGAGTTTTCAAAAGCAAGAATTGATGTTATACATGTGGCAATTTAATTACCTTGAAAATTATTCGGAATTTGGAAAAATACATTAATAAAATGTCTAGTGCCCGTACACCACCTACAGTTTTTGTTATTCTTTGGCAATTGACATTTGACGATGCCAAAATTAAACGTTGGTCCTTTTTCGTAAATATGTATTTTATAATTCGTTATTATCATACTAAATTTTTCATGTTTTTCATTGGATATGGTCGAAATAAGTTAAGCTCATTGAACAATATGTTGGTCAAATCTGAGAGAAAGTATGACTCAAATTGTACAAAAACAGACAGATCACACACTGCGCAGCCATAACACCACCGATGACAATCAAAGAACTTTACGAAACTATAAAAATCCTTCGAAACCACATGCTAATAAAACTATAAACACCGCAGGAATGACAGGATTGAACGAAAAAAAGCCAAGTTCAAAGGCTTACCTTTCCGAGACAATACGAGATGACCGAAAAATATCCGAAACAAAACCGGTGGTAAATCGTCCCCGAAATCTAGTGCTATGGTGTGAGTGAAATAAGCCCACTACTGTGGCAGCATGTCCAAAAAACAGTCGAAATCCACCACAAAGAGCACGAAAGAAGAAAGGAAAATAGCAGAGAGAATAGGTGCGCGGCCGATTGATGGCGGCAGGAGACATTTTGGCACACATCGCCACTTTCCTGCCACTTGCCAAGATCACTTCTTGGCATCGAAAGAGCTTTTTTTCGAACATCCCTCGCATACCGAGGCCTGATAAATTTAGCCCCCTTCCCCATCAATGGAAAACAAACTGTTGCACAAGGAGATTCAGTGTGCGAACAATTGATTGATGTCCCACGCACTGCGAAAGATCGAAGAGACTTTAAATTGCACGTTGTTCCCCTATTATCCAAATCAATGAACATTTTATACAAGATAATACAAATACAAAAATTGTCGACCAACAACAGGCCAGAGGCCCAGCAAGGTTGGTCCAAAAAATTTTATGGTAGCAAAGAATGGATGGAAGAAGAAAGAGCCAAATGATACTTAATGAAACAAAGTTCTCAGATTGTAGCAGCTACCAAATTAGAATACTTATTTTATACTGAGGTAGAAAGAATGAGTTTACATCCAGGGCCGGATTCAAAGATTTGCCGCTTGTAGGGTATGATCAAATTGCCGCCCCTGTCACAATATTTTCCCCTTCGGGGAAAGATAGCTGGTTAGCTGTAAAATAGGGTGGTATGTGCTGTTTAAAATTTGTTCGTCCTCATCGGTTGGTGAAAGATTACTTTAAAAAAACTAATTTTGGAATTCGATCAAGAACGAATGTTGTTCGAATATTTTATAGTTCAACTTCCAAATCCGGGGGGAGAGGGTGCAATTGCTCTCGCAGCGGGTGATATGCTTGCTCCTAAATATTAGTACTATATATTATACGTTTAAGGTTTTCTCATTAATGTAATTTACTTGTTTTCCTTCTTAAAAATATTAGTATCTTATAATAATTTTTGCCGAATGCCACTTTAATTGGTCGTAAAATTTGCCGCCCCCGAAAATTCGCCGCTCTAGGCTACAGCCTACTTAGCCTATTTAGAAATCCGGCCCTGTTTACATCACATGAATGGAAAGACAAAAAGATACTTATCGACACCCAAACAATTTTCCCCTATTGTGCGCGCTTTCAAGTTAGTGTACAATTTATGGTAGAATTAATGGACTTCAACTGAATAAAAAACATTAACAGATACTTAGAGAAGCAATGTTTCAGCTTCATTAAAGTGAGAATGTACATTGCGAAAATTAAAAAAAGTGCAGCGCCTCCAGCTAGGAGATTAGATACAACTTAAATTGGAAATGATAGAATGGAATAACAGTTGCCAGCTACTTATCTAGTGATAAAAGGGACTTATATTTCCACCACCTTTAGATTTAACAAAGAGTCCTTGCTTTTATATTTTTTGGAGAACAAGACGAAAGATAATCTCGATTAATCCTCAGAAATATTGTACGTGGACTATGTATGAGGATTCCAAACGAAAAAGTCAGTCCTCGCTATTTAAAATTTTAGGAAAACGTCAAAAAACTTCTAGGCACATTGAAAATGAACCAACTAAACGTTAAGACAAACTTGTAAATTGCATTCAAACTAATCAGATTCATGCCTGATTTTCAAATATAACTTGGTTATATAATATTATTAAGAAATGAAACACTTGAGAATGTAAGATTGGCCAGGAGAATGTTAGTTTTGACACAAAACATTACAACAACCCCTCAAACAACTTAATCACTCAGTGTCCCGCAGCTCAATACAGGTGTTTCTATTAGTTGCACTTGTAATCTGAGGAGGGTTTTTTTGTATCAAAACCTAATTTCTAACATAAAAACATATTTCAATAAATTCAGTACCAACATGTGCACAGAAAAGTAGAAAAGCAGAAACTATACGTAGCTCAAGTTTTAAAAAAGGATAATGTTACATTTGCAATTAGATTCCACATTAGCTCCATCTAAAGTAACTTATAAAAAAAAAAGGATCGTATGTTTCAATGTTTCTTAATTTAATCATCTGTATAACATATTTGCCTATGTCGGTGGGTATAGGTGGGTCGGTGGCATGTTCAACTTGTGTTCACAATGGAGTCCTTTGGTACATATTTGAAAATTCATTGTTTAGATATTAGTTTTAAAATTATACAAAAAAGAATTTTACACGAACAAGGATAGTTAATGCGTAGATTATGACATTTTAAAATACATTAAAACTTTTTAAAAAATGAAAACCTAATCTGAACATTATTGCTGTCCTTCCTTATATGCAAACAACGGGAAAATAAACTCTTTTTAAAAAAAAAACAGGTATAAAATTAAATTTCCCCCCAAAAAAATCTTAAAATTAAACTATTTCCAAACCTAAACAAGTTTTTTTATATGAGAAGATTTATGATGCAAACAACGTGGATTATTGGCGCACATAGTTTATTAGTTTACATGTTTCAGTGAGAGCTCAAGAGGCCCACCTTCTTCAGAATGGTTACACAACTCAGACCGAGTTCCACCGAAAATCTTCTCGTGAATCTTGCGCGAAGTTGAAGATATTTTCAGAATAAGTTTTGTATACTTACTAGTAATAATAAAAATCTCATCCTACAATTTTTGATTTCTATCAATTCACATCAGCCTACTTATATTTGTTCCATGCAAAGTAATTGTAAAAATACAACTTTGAGATTAAAGGAAGTATTTTTAAAAACAACCTTTCATTTACAGTTAACAATTGTAAAATATTTAAAACTACGCCGTTTTAATTGAATATATGGCACGGAAGACTCTCAACTTATCTTTGATAAAAAAAAATAAGTTATGGAGGCACGATTATTATTTCTAATGGAGTGTGTGAGAAAGTTGGATTCACCATCTTGAGGAAATGTCGCAAATGTTTAACTTCTCGTTTTTATTTTAGGATCACAAATGCTGAGTTGAATTAAATTAACGTCGCACTAGAGCTACACGAGGGCTATTGGCGAGGGGCATCTGGGGGGGGGGGGGGTCCTTACCCAAGTCAAAGACCTCTCATCGAGAAGGTTCCTGGTTTTAAACATCTGTTTTATCGACGGTTGTGTGTTGGCCAAATATACTCGACTTAAGGGGTTACGGTACCCAAATCATTATTTTTAGAAATAATAACATAAACTTGTTAATTCTAGTGGTTTTATATAATGTTCACTCTAAATAAACATTTTCTAGCAATAAAAACAAATATTTACAAGTAGTTTTTCATTTATTTAAAAAAAAAAGCCAAAATTTTGAACTTTTTAAAACGCTATTTCTCTTCAATTTTGAGAATAACTCCACCAAACTTTTATAGTTTGTTTTTAGAACTATTTTCTCAAGAACTGTGCATGGATTTTAAAATGTGAGCCACAGTTAAAAAGTAACATGCATTTATACTGAAAATCACAAAAAAATTACACATTGAATTAAACATTTTTTTAAAAAACAACTATACATAGTAGACCTTATACCATGCACAATTTTGTGCATTATTTATATAAGAACACAGGTTAAAAATTTCAAAATTCTAACTTAATTATCAAAAAAGCCTTAGGGATTTACTAAACACAAGAATTGAAAAAACGCGAAACCGAGAAAACAGGTTGAAAGCAGACGAAATACGTTCAAACTTCAAGGGATTACTCCAGAAAATGTTTAATAACTTTTTTTCTACAAAAGATATCATTATGAAACTTTCAGTAAATGTTCAGAAAAATATTGTGAATAATAAAAAGTAAAAGATGAAAAATCGATATTTTGACCAATTTTTGGGTACCGTATCCCCTTAATCAAAAGGCTCATAGAGTACACTTCTCGTTAAATTTATAGAGCAAATATCCCTATTGTGTAAACGTACAATATCGATCGAAGATTGTAAAATAAACTTACAAATATACTTTTAGGATTTCGAGATCAAAATAATTTAAAACTTTCTGCTCCTAAGTATGAAAAAACGGACGAAAGAGGAACCGTTGCAAACTTAACTTAAAACTTTCTTTCAAGAACTGGTTTTCTAAAAAAGCAATGTTGCCACAAACAAAACTTTATATCAAAAATCAAATAAATAAACTACAATTAACAAAGATCCTTTGGATACCATCTCAGTTGTCTAATTCGTCACTTGACGACGAGTCGAAATTTCGACTTACGTGACTCTGTCATAAAGATCGGTACAGAGGCTTGAAATAAACAACTGTAAGCGCTCAACATAATGAACATGGGCTTTACAGAAAACGCCTGTTGTCTCTAATTTTCAACTTTACGTAATATTTTTTTAATCCAAATAAAATTGCGCATGCATAACTACTTGTGCTGGGGAAAATTTGGTAAATATTTTTGGATTTGCCTTATATTATTTAATTGAGCAATGGAAACTTAATCTTCCGAATTAATATTTACCTAATATTTTATTTTTAAAAAAAATGGGATATGTGTGGGTCAGTTTCAAAATATTTGCCAAAATAGTATTTGGAAAATCTTAAAAATTACATAGATAATTGGTTTAAATTCTTTTTAAACTCTTAATATGATCGATATAAATTATTCTTTTATAGACTTTTGAAAAATATTTTAAAAACATGAGCTTGGTATTAGTAAACATTAATGTAAGTACCTTTAACTTTATCTCAGAAAACAATAAAAGAGTACAATTGTTTTTTAGATCCAAACAAAGGCGAGTTCCTGTATATAATAATCAAAGGCCTGTGATGAAAGGCCTTAAATGGTTAGGAAAAATAGCATAATTGCTATGGAAAAACCCAACACTCATGACTCATAACTAACAATAGTAATATAACTTTTCTATGCAAAATTTCCTATGCAAAAATAGTTTTGTACTTTTTAACGGATGCTCATATGAAAATAAGCATTGCGATATAACGCATTTCTTATTACGATATAAAGCATTGCTTATTACGATATAAAGCATTGCTTATTACGATATAAAGCATTGCTTATTACGATATAAAGCAATGCTTATTACGATATAAAGCTCGTTCTTCTTAACAATAATCCTAGAATAACAGTAACAATTATGCCAGTAAATAGAAACAAACCCATTTTTTTCGAACTCCTGTTAAAAAAAATATAATTAAATTTATCGCAACTCAACGTGATATCAGACTATTACTAGGTAGAATATAGAGAATCACTGGCATACACATTAATGGATAATTAGGCAAGTCGGTAATAAACGCTACTCTTCTAATATACTAATCATAGGCATATGCTCTTTAGTGAAATAGGCATAATATGCCTCAATTTGTCACATTACTTTTTTGTTGCAATATACCTTCATTAACGCTCTTAGTAGCATTAAATATATAGTGTTTCTGTCTTTTTATTTTTTGTCTATTGATGCTCTCTAAACCTTTGGAAGAAGAGAACATTTGTTCTTAAAATTATGCACGGTATTGTAAAAAGAAATTCAACCCATTGAATTACACATCTACTAGCAATTTACCATATTGTCACTTACTTGAAAAATCAAACAATAAATTTAAAAAAATTACTTTTTCGTTTTCAAAGTTAAGATTAAAATTGAAATCAGTCGCATACCTAGAAGAAATCATAACACACAGCACCACTTCCCATCTATTATTTCATGACCTTGAAAAGGAGCCATAACAACCTTCACAAAACATTCCAATATAAGCAGAGTACCCACCAAGTACAATTCACTCTGTATCGCCGTGTAAATGCTTTGAATGAATAATAATTATTAACTGCCTATTTCTAACCTGGCTTAAAAGCCTTAACGCAACCAGTGCAAAGGCCTCATAATAATTTTGAATCGAGCTCAGGAGTGTACAACGGAACTTATTCAGGTATCGGCTCGTCACTTGACTGTGGTTTTTAATTTATGCCGCCCGTCGAAAATAGCCCTCGTGTAGCTCTAGTGCGATAATAACTCACCTTAACCCCTAAACCCCACAACGGACGTAGTAGATTGGTACATATATTTTCCGGTTAGTGTGCTTGATCAGAGACCCGCTTATAAACCTTCGTCAAGTAAGACAGACACAGACAGAATATTTACTGACACACAGAGAGAAAGTGCACCCAGGGCGAAGGCGAGAATCGAGCCCGCACCAGGCACAGTGCGCAGACTGTTAGCGTAATGGGCTGAGATCAAACCCACTAGGCCATCCGCTCCCCTCCCCCCGACGGAGTTTTTGTGCGAAATGCAAAGAAGCAGTATAAAAACTTAGACATGGGGCTCGGATGGCCTAGTGGTTTTGATCGCAGACCATTACGCTAGCAGTCGGCGCGCTGTAACGGGTGTGGGTTCGATTACCGCCCCCGCCCTGGGTGCACTTCCTTTCACCCGTGCACTTCCTTACTTGACGAAGGGGAAGGCTTATAAGCGGGTCTCTGATCAAGCACACCGAGCCGGAATATATATGTACCTAACCTACCCTAAAACTTAAACACATGCACCACATCTATCTACTTTATTAGTTATTTTTTTATTACTAGACCCTTTTCTTAAAGTTAGAATGGTCTGTAATCATTTACATCTAGTCATCCTATTGGAATATTTAATCATATCGGTATAAATAGCTATCTGTGTAGTTGAGACTGGTTACATAAAACGATTGACTTCTAGACTTCTGGTTGCATTGGTCAGGTGTCGGCTCGTCACTTGACTGTGGTTCTAAAATACGACGCCCGTCGCCAATAGCCCTCGTGTAGCTCTAGTGCGACGATAATTCAAACTAAACTAAATCTGGTTGCATTGGATGCCACTTAGTCATTTGGTCATAATCATCATCATCGTCATTTGATCGTGGTTTAAAATAACTAAACACTGTTCCCTTGTCCTAACACGAGAAAGACCATGAGCTGTTGGTGTAGATATCTATTATTATGTTGTTGCTAAGGCCAAATCAATTTACCAAACCAAACCTCTTTGCAAAACCTTAATGTATCCAAGACTCAAAATCAATTTTGAAATTAAGTCCTCCTGATTTTATGTGAAACCATTACAATAAATATAACAAATATTTTATCAATTTAAAAAAACTGCGGTATCTAACTTTACTCAAAATTACGGAGCGTACGTGGATGTGTTAAAGCTCTTAAAAGGAATTAAAAATAGACAACAAGAAGCATTCCAAATTGTGGTGTCGCCATCTCTTAGGAAGATGCGAAAGTGAAAGTAGAATTAAAGCCTGAAAAAAAACTAAAAGCCTAAAACTGCTATTAAACCACAAAATGATAGAGATGATATGCACCTACAAATGATATGAGAGCACTCAAAATTAGACTTAAAGAACACGAAGAGTATGTTAAAAAACAAGAATGTCAGAAATCTTCAGTCGCTACACATTCTTGGGAGTTTAATCAACATGCTGTTATTCCCTCTGGAAAACTGGATGCAAGACTATTGAATTTTATCAGCAATAATTCAATGAGTTCCTTAATGGAATGAATTTTTTGAATTTCAGATTTTAACCATGTTTTTAGAGCCTTTAATTGGTCATAAAGATTAACTGAGATGTCTTTACTGTATTTAGCCAACAGTTTTCCGGAAGCAGCCCGCGATAACCGATGTAGCTAGGGTGTTGCCAACTTTTGAACGCACGCTTTACGCGGGGAAAAAGAAATTGCTTTTTTTTAACTTTTGTCATTTGTGAAATAAAAATAAAATTGGGAAGTTTTTATTAATTTTTGCTTACGCACGTTGGGGGGCCCCCGTGGCCTGGGGCCCCGTATAATTGATACGGCGGTAGCTACGCCTCTGATGCCGAAGCAGCTGACTTGTATCAGTCCTTTATTTGAATAAAAAATGACGTAGTTCTTAAAGAGTTGCTGGCATTGATGTTATTATAAGGCAACTTTTTCGATGAAGTCCTTAACATTTAGTCTCATCACGCCATCAGCGCCAGTAATCGTCAGTAATCAGCGCCATCTGAAGGGGTCGTAAAAGGTTATGGTAGCGCTAGCATCGCACCGGCAATCCACATCTGCTTTCTCCAACTGTTGCCGCGTTTATTTGATTCTAAGGATGTGGTGTCTCAAGACCGTAGTTTGGGGACTCTTCGTATTGTCGGTGGCAGGTAGCACATTATTGTTTTAATGTAAAGATTTGAAATGTTTTATCAACTCGTTGACATTGAAAATTCAATATACATTTTGTGATAACTTTTTAAAATTGCCTAAAGCTTTTGCATATTTATTATGATATATTATCGATATATTTATGTGTAAAAATATTTTTATATCTATTTATTTTATATATATTTATCTATATATATATTTTGTTCGATGTAATAACAGTAATTTCAGCTTTGATTTCCTAAATAAAGTATCTGTTAATTAAATTTCTTATAGTTAAACAAACAAAAAAAATACTTTATGTGCAGTAGCGGTTTCAGACAATATTTGATAAAAATGTCAGTCTTTAATATTTTTGAAGAAAAAACTCAGAAATTGGCTAAAATTAAAATTCAATGTGCATAGGGTAAATTTAAGAATCTATCATTTTTGAAGGATTCATGTAATGAGATTTTTAAATAATGTAGTGAACATTTTTATAATAGACTGCTAACGAAATGGCGAATAAAAAAAAAACCTGAAACCGCCATTGTCAGACACAATACCCTTTTTTTTTTACAAAAAATAACTTTTGACGATTTTGTGAAGTGCAAAGTAATTTAACTTTACAGCCTTTTACTTCAGTTTTACACCAAAATTTATCATTTGTAAAATTTAGAATTTGATTCTTTTTAACTAAATTACATCCTCCTTGGACCTGAAATCCATTTAAAAGGTTGTTCTACGTCACAGTTACTACACAATTTATTTTAAACTTTAAGAACTGAAATGGTTTGATAGAAGAGTATCTGAAAATCTCTTTACATCCTTTCACTACACTCTTAAAACAAGAGTGAAATTCACTCCTATAGGAGAAGTGCATTTTCGGCACGGAAAGGAGTGGAAATTAACTCAGACTGAGTTAAAACCGCTCGTTTGTTTTAAGAGTGTACAAGTACAGGGTGGCCCAGCGGGTAGTGTTTGAAACAAATGAAAATATAAAAACAAATAAGAGACATGGGAAGAATTTAATGACGTTTATTGAATGGACATATTGGGCAATTTATGATAAAGAGGTTCGAAGTTCCCGCCATCTTTAACAAGGACAGCAGTTAGGCGGTTCTCGAATCCAACCATACTCCATACTCCTTACCCATATCTTCCTCCATACTCCTTTTGTTTGGCCAATTCTTTTTGTGGAACTTCTCACAAAAGCTAAAAAAAGCTTCCCACAAAAAAGAATTGGTCAAACAAAAGGAGTATGGAGGAAGGTATTTGTAAGGAGTATGGAGTATTTTTGTATTCGAAAACCGCCTAACTGCTGTCCTTGTTAAAGATGGCGCGCACTTCGAACCTCTTTATCATAAATTGCCCAATATGTCCTTTCAATAACCGTCATTAAATTCTTCTCATGTCTCTTATTTGTTTTTATTTTTTCATTTGTTTCAAACACTACCTGCTGGGCCACCCTGTATCAGTCGTTCATTTGTATAAAAATGACGTAGCTCGAGGGTAGCGCACGGTTTCGGAGGTCTTGCAAGATACCAGGTTTTTTCAGAAATACATTTTAACCCGGCAAAACGCGGTATTTTATACACGAAGTATTTTTTTAGAACTAATAAATATTGAATGTGATTATGAAAGTGATTTTTTTTCTAAGTGTGCCAAAACCTTAGATTTTTAGGGCCGTAGTGAGCCTAGTGATCAGCGTCTCGGTCTCGGGATCGGAAGGTCCTGCGATCGAGTCCCGGTACCACCTACCGAGTATATGCGGAGTACGTGCTCGTTAAATCTGTTGGGTCCGAAAGTCCTCTAAATTCCCATACCAAATCAATACCTCTGGGGGTGACAAGCCAATTCTCGGGATCCTCTAGTTGGCCTCTGTCTCTAAAAATTAGATGGATCCACTTATGTGTGTGTGTTGTCTGTTTGTCTGTCTTACTTGACGAAGGTTTATAAGCGGGTCGCTGACCAAGCACACAAACCTGAATATATATGTCTACCAACCAACCAACCTTAGATTTGATTAGGAGGTCACTCGATCAACTTAGGTCTTAAATTTCTTCTTCAGCAGAGGTAGGTTAGTAGGTTGGTACATGTATTTTCTGGCTTGTGTGCTTGATTAGAAACCCGCTTATAAATCTTCGTCAAGTAGGACAGACACAGACAGAATTTTTACTGATACAGAGAGAGAAAGTACACCCAGGGCGAAGGCGGGAATCGAACTCGCGCCCGGTACAGTGGGCAGACTGTTAGCGCAATGGTCAGCGATCAAACCCACTAGGCCACCCGGCCCCTTCAGCAGATATATCCCTAAAGAAATAGTCAATATTGAAATGTAAATAGCCCGCGCCTGCTCCCGAGTTAAAGGCATTTTGCATTAGAAAAGGAATATTACAATAGAATATAAATTGAAAAAAAACCTAGCAAAACTTTGTTTGCATTCATAGCACACAAACAAAATGGGTATTTTTAAGATATTAAGACCTCAAATTCCTTTAAATTGTTATGCCCTTCAGCCAATATTACACGTTAACACTTTCGCTGCGTAATATTTCTGTTGCCGCGTAACAAGTCATAGAAATAGCGTTAGCCTTTGGGGATGATGCCTTAAGGAAGTTTTAATTTTTCTAATTACTTGTAAAACAATTTTTTTAAAACATACTATATTTGTTTGAAAAACAATAAATATAAAGAATATATATGTCTGATTTTTCTGGGGCTTCAGGAGTTTAGAAAACAAAATGTCGGACACTGCCACATTAAAATCTGTTTACTTGGGGGGGAGGGGGTTAATTAATTGATCTGAATAAATACAACGGGTGTTATTGAAATCTAATGACAGGTTTAAATATCACTGTGTAATAGAGTTTTCTGAATTAAACTTATTTAAACTTTGCAATGTAAAAAAAATACACTAAATAAATTTTGCTTTAGGTATTTGATTTGGAATGCAAACAAAGGATTAAAGTACGAAACTAATTATTTTTAAGTTTAAGCTCTTATTATTGCAATTAAGCTGATTTTATTTGTGGTGTGAAAGCTATGCTAATTAGCTAACATCAGTTGAATTAAATCTTAATGCGAAAAGTTTTCTAAAAAATTACATTTACGTTCTTAATGGTCTGCATAAACCCTCATTTAAAGGTATTTCAAGTGTAGCAAATGTGTAGGTTATAAAGACGTTTTTCTCTTTTAGTCATTGAGTTTAAATTATTGGGGTTTGCTCGTAGTTACTTCTAGGTTTCATTCATGGATTTAATTTGATTAATACTCTGTTTCCACGTGTAATGTAATTGTTTCCGGCTGCCTACTTCTAGCCTCCTTTAGGAGTTTTAACACAGACATTTACGCCTCGTAATTTAGAACCCTGTCAAGTGACGAGGTCGACACCTGAGTGGGCACCCAAAGGAACTTCGAGCGACATCGTACGCTAACGCCGTCGGGACTTTCGACTCCACAGATTTAACGAGCACGTATATCGCTGAGCACACAACGGACTTCGGAAAACCCCACATGAATTGTTGAAATATTCGTTTGAAATATCATTAGAAGATTTTATTCATTTTACTAAAAAACAATCCTGATAATAATATGGCCAAACTGGAGTTTTTATAAAATGTTTCGAGTATGTTTTAAATTTATTCTTTGAGTCCTTTTCAATGGCAGTGACAAGTTATTGTCTTTTAAAATGGCAGAACTTCTTCCAAAATTATACCTCTTCTACTCTTTTCCAGATAAGTATTACCCTAAAAACATATACTTCTTTAAGATTGATATCTTTCATATGGAGAAAGGACAGTTCTAGGACTTTTATAGTGGGTACGCACACAGAATAAAAGTGACCTTCTCTTCACCCCCAAAAAACTTATATATAAATATCTAACCGATTTTTTTAATTAGATGCTGCACTTATTTGTCTGTTCACACTTAAGTACTCAAATATTTTATTTTTTTATTCATTTAACTAATGAGTTGCAAATACTTTGTTTTTCTTTGCCGAACAGTATTAATCCCAAGGCTCTCACGGCGCACCAGAGGGCTTTTTTTTTACAGTAGGACTACAATTATCCGAAACGTTGCTGATTATCCGGATTTCAGAAAAAAAAATTCCACATGGTCATCTTTTACAGTTTGTCTTAGTTCGATGTCATGCCTAGTAATTTTTTTTTGAACCCCCCCCCCAAAAAAAAAAAAAAAATTACTAAAAAAATTACGGGCATCGAAATTTAGAATCACATTCATGTGACGAAGCTGGCACCCAACGCAACTTTATAGCGACATCGTATTCAATGTTAGGACTTTGGAAAACGTAATTTGTAGAGATATTCTTTATGGGTTTTAATCATTTTACTAAAAAAGAAAAAAAACTTAATAATAATACGGCCGAAAAGTTTTTTTTTATAGATAAACTGTTTTAGAATATATTTTAAATCGATTCTTTTAGTCCTCTTCAATATTAAGTGTTATCAACAAGAAGGTTCTTGGTTTTGTAGTCCTTGTCCTAGCCATACTATAATAGACTTCGGTCGAAATCTTCGGTCTAGATCACATGTGTTTGTTTCATGCGGAGAAATTAAGCGAAATTGTGGGATAGCAATTTAACGTGATTCACGAACAGAGAAAAGCTTTAGTTCTACTGAAAGAAAAGTTTGTACACAACATTCGTTTCAGTAAAGTAAGAAAATATTTATTGTTTAAAACAAATGAATCAATATTTTCAGAAACCCTATAAATTATAATTGTATCAAAGTTGAGTTTTTTTATGTTAATCAATTCACTCTATGTTAACACAGATTCTGTGAAGAAATCCTGTTAATTCAGTGTTTTGCACAGCCGTGGGAAACAATCAAATACAGCAGTTCGGGGAGAAACCCATTGCTGTTAAGTTTTTTTTCAATTTCTCAAAAACTGTTTTGTAGATGTAAGGTTTCTAATATAATTGTTCATATCTAATTAATGCATGCGCTCCTACTTTGTTGTTAAATTCCTTGCTCCCCACGAGAGCGCCTTGTCTTTCTGTAAGCTGTGTGAATTAATATTGTCTATGTTTTGGAATACCATCCTGGGATTTTAATAAAAATGGCGGCCTTATACTCAAAGTGGCGTTTGTGATTCTTCTTATTATTTTAATGTTTAAGTAGAAGGCAGCGACTGACAGTGGACTTACGGGGTTTCTGAAAAAATGGACTCAAATGTAATTCCAGAAAAGCCAAAAATGAAAACAATACCACTGGAACTGTTGCCACTTACGACGTGAAACAAGCTCCGTTGGAGTTCTACTGTACATAATTTATAAATAAAACACTTTTACCTTTTTTTTAGGAAGGATGACGAGCGAAAGCAAACTCCTTGAAAGCGAGGATATTGGAGAACATCTAATGGCGAGGAACGCCGCCCCGATATTTCTGTGCAAAGGACCTACTTGTGTCATGTAAGAACATTATGAAAAACCTCAGTGTGGGTCAGTATGTGCCTTAGTAATGGAGGCTCTGTAGCCCAGTCATCAGAACATAGAGGTAGTTTAAGACAAGAGTTAACTGTTTTTTTATCACTGTAGGTGTGGCCGTTCTAGCTGTCCATTGTGCTCAAAAATGTATATTATTTAATTGTACAGCTAAGAATTCACCGCCCATGGTTAATCTGCCGGCTATTGATCCAAGAATTGTAGTTTTGGGTTTTCAGTTAATCAGCAACTTACTGGCGAAATTTGCATACGTAGTCGGGACAGACAAGGACAGGCTAAGTTTAATTCAATACGTTATTTCATAAAAGTATTCAAAAACTTTAATGAAGACGGATGAGATTAAACACATTTTTAAAAAAATCTTAATATCTGGTCAAGTGTCTACGTAAGCATTATCCCACCAGGCATAAAAATCCTAATAACAGCAAAGTAAAACAAATCGTATCATCCGGTTATTTATTAATTAGTATAGTTCTAAAGTGATTGAATAATTATCAACAGAAGACAAAGTTTAATCAATTAAATAACTGGGTGATATTTTAAGTTCATTTTTTTGTTATTACTATTTCCATACCTAGTGAAAAAATATTCACTTGAAAAAACAAAACAATACTTTCAAAGAAGTAAGGATTTCAAATCTAATGTAATAGGTCTATGGGCAAACCAATCTTACAAGTTTGCCTCATATGGACTACCTTGTACAATGAAAGGCCAATAATCTGTTGAATAATAATTTTGTTTCCTTTTGCAGGAATTTTATAGAGAAAAACAGAGAAAATAATAAAAGAACAGGAGGAGTTGAAGAGCAGAAAGAAAATACATTTTATAGTGGATGGTAAAGGAACACTTAGCATCCCAATAAAGTCTGATAGAAATAAAAACAATTATTTATATGCTTTACTCAATAATTTAAAATTTATCTTCACAACAAAAGTTTAATTGTCCTTATTTGTGTTTTTTATTTTGGTGGCTGCTTCTTTTTGGTTCATTTTCCTAGGATTCTAATAATTTCTCAAGCCTTATTTTGTTTAACATTCATGTGCCTTGTGTAGTTTTTAAGCATAAATGCCTTTGAGCTAGATTTAAATGTACATAAAGTCATACCTGAAAAACATAGTGCTGTTTAGTCCATTTACAGAGTTTTGATAGTTAGAGCAATGAAACCTACGTAATATTTGGCGATATTGGCTTGAGAACCTCAAATTTTTTTTTACAAAAAAAAAAAAACCAGCCAACTAAACAAAATCCAATCAACAAATCAAGAGAAAAAAAAGTATTTTGGAACAGGTTTCATTGTAAATAAAACAAAGGATATTACAACAGATTTTGAGTCTGTAAATGAAAAAATATGTAAATTATGTGAAAAGGCCAAACCTCAAAATATTAGTATCATTTACATGCATGCACCCATCAAAGAAAAGGATTACAATTTCTGAAAAACGTAAACTACTGGTCTTACACATAGCAATACGAGGCAATAGACACAATTTACAATAAGTAATACTGTTTAGGATTTGTCATTCATCAGTGTTTCAAAATAAGGGGTGGGGTAAAAACATCAGCAATGAAACTGCAGTCCATTTAGACTTTTTTTTCAGAATCGGATGTAATTGTGCTTTTGCTTGTCTGTTACATGGATTATATTAATTTAAAAATTATTCAATGAAGTTATTTTTTTCTAAGAATTTTTTGGGTCCCATAAAATTAAAAAAAAAACCTTAATTAACACCTAACCAAATGTGGGGTATGAATTACCCCAAAAGTTCTTTACAACGAGTTATCAGTTTGTAATTTTTTTTTTAATATACCTTTTCAAGTTTCCATATCAAGCAAAGAATTTTTACAATTACATTATTTTAGTTGGATTTTACCCTTAATATCTCATTATACTGCCTAACTTGTATTCATATCTCTGAATGATGGGTCAATGTTATGAACTTTAGTATGATGCCCAAAATGACATTTCAAATTCTTTGATATTTTAAAAACACTTATTGTCTCTGAATTTTCCATGGAAAAATAATCTTCTAGTGAATGTGATTCGAAAATTCTGATAGCCTTAATGAATTAAATTCATGAGTTCTTAAAGGTATAAGAATATGTCTAAGCACTTTTGGGCCTTAGTTGTAATCAAATGCGAATAGATATAAAATCAGTTAATAATTCAGAAGAAAACCACACCTTCATATTCTAATAATATTTGGAAAAAAAATCCGAATGATTAAAAAAAAAACTTTTTCCCAGGATATTTGAAAATTAAGGTTTTTGGATCCTTGAAATTAAAAATCAAGGAGTTCTGAAGGGTTTTCAAGGACCTTCGGGAATCATGAGAATAAGCGTTTTTTAATTTAGTGAATAAAAATTCTTAATAATTTCAATAAAAAGAATGCGGGGAGAGGAGTCTCAAGGAGGATACATAATATGGTAAGAAAATGTTAGTAAGAAAAAAAAGTTAAAAGTTGTTGCCAAGTTAAATTGCCAAGTCAATTTTATGCATCCCAAAAAAGTCATACAATGATAAACATTACAAAACACTATTACATTTTTAAGAATCGGCTATTATAACTCAAATAATGGTTATTTGGGCATTTGTAGGGAGGAATACAAGGTTCTTATATATCCCCTTCAAACAAACTTGTTCAATTATTGTTCATTAACTTTATTAAACGCATGTAGTGCCAAATTATCTGCTAATTTGACTGTTGGTATGCATAAAAGAGGCAATCACCGGCTTTACTAGGGAAATCGGTTTTTGGACTGTTTCTCCCGACAGCATCTCCTTCTTAATCTCCATGCATTACGGTTGCTATGTGTAGGCCCTTTTTTTTATAGTAGTCTACTTTTGAAAATTTAGATTGTAAAAAACAGGTATATCAACATGAATTCTGATTAAAGTGGGGAAATTATTTATCAAGTTCGGATAAAGGGTTAATATATAAGTAAAGTTGAAATCTCCGAGCCTACATCAGATAAGCATAGCTGCAAATAATGAGTCAATACGACTCCAATTTGAATAAGCAACAATTTTATTATACTGAATAAATGCAAATGAAGTCACTTGAATTTAGATATAATGTAAAAATATCCAAACTATATCTACAGAAAGTAATTCAACTAACATTTTGTCTTACATTTTAGATATAGAGATTTGCACAATACTTTAATGCCCTAGTAATTCAAGGTAATGATTTTGTCACAAAAACACAAGATTTCTTAATGAGAATATTAAAAAAAAACTTGATCATTATATAAACATAGAGTTGATTGATTAAAAACCATTATTAGTTTAAAGCATTTCACATACATATGACAGATTTAGAATAGAACTTTTACTTAAAAAAAAGTTTGAACATAAAATTACATGTCACTAATTTTTACTATATTTAAATTAAATACTATGCATATAAAAAAATTTCCAAACTTTAACTATAACAAATCCATAAAATCATGGAAAGAAAAATTAAAACGTGTTACTTTGTCTACAAAGGAACATATAATCACTCATAAAAAAAAATAATTTTAAGAAAAATATAAAACAATTAATACAGCTTCATAAAATGTCTTTTTCCAAAGCATATAAAGAGGAGGCACGCTTTACAAAAGGAAGTTGAATCCAATCTTGCTTATGCCTCGATAAAAAAAAAGGCAGATTACCATTTTAAACTTTCATGAAGGTGTTCCCTTCTTCTCACTGAAAAAGTTCCTCAAAACCATCACTTGTCCAACAGCTATCAAAACTATGAGAAGGGTTTCTCCCATGGACCAATACATGACACGAGTATTTAAATCTTCAGCACGTTTCCTTCCTTGAGCTTCCATGAGACGATGATGAGTCTGGTAATCAATGATGGTGTTTAAATGCTCATGCACACTTGATGAAGAAGTTTCCAACTAAAAACACAAAATCCATAATTTTGTAAACATCTATTTAAATTTTATTTTTTGAATTAATAAATGTATAAATGAATAATAAATTTGGTAGAAAATTATCTGTCATGTTTCTGATGGTGATTTCTTTACAAACAGCAGTCATTTAAGGTCTGTTTATTTAGAAGGGATAAAAAGGGAAAAACACAATGTCTACTTTTGCTTATTGGAAATAATGTAGGCTATTTTAGCATGACTAGAGAATTGGACTCATAAAATGAGTTATAATCATAACTTATATTAGAAATTAGATACAAACATAACTAGGCTGAATATATATATGCGGGACCATAATGTTTATGACTTTACAACTGAGTAATATAAATAAGGTTGAATACATAAACTTTAAGAAATTATGTATATAATACGTATTATATACTCATATTAATCAGTTATAAAATGACATCTCTTGAATAAATTTTAACTTTATGTGCTATTGGTAGTAGTTTAAACAAAATAATTTGTAATTCTAAATAAGTTAAATATAATAAGCACTTAAAGAATTCGTTTCTGCCATTTTAAACTTTGTGTGACGGCAAAAAACCAGCAATGATATAAGATGTATCATAATGAAATATTATCTACACAATAAGAAACTGGAAATTATGCAGATGTTAGGGGGGAAAAACTAAAAAAGTGGGGGATATTGGTCTCAGTATCATACAATGGGTTAACAGCTATGACAGTTAAATAATGAATGATTCAAAATGAATAATTTTGTGGATGGAAGCAATACCAATGAACAATTGATAGTTTGATTGGAATGCTAAACATGTTTTTTCATCACGAAACAAGTTTGATGTTTGTATGTACATGCAAAAACAAAAAAAAACCATGGAGGTAACCAAAATAACGAAATAATCATTTCTTTAAGGAGTAAAACCATAAACCACTAATATAACAGTATACTTTCTTTTATTGGGAAAGACATTATCCAAAGAGAGGACCTGAACTAAGACCGTGGAATAACAACAAAAACACAAAAAATCTGTAAAACAAAATTTGAAGAAGGGAAAAAAACTTTGTAACTTGTTTTAACTGTAGGATTTATGAGGAACTTTGGAATAATGGTGACGTAAGGAATTTAATTACAGGAGTTATATTGATTCCAAAATATTTACAGAAAGCAATAATTTTGTTACAAACAGTTTTTTGGTCTATTTTAGAGAGTTAATAGGTGTTAAAAGAGACTTCAAGAACTTTTTACATATAAAGGCATAATTAAAAAAACTTCGTTAGAGGAGTGATAATAAAACTCTTAAAGTTTTTAACAGCAGAATTTAATTGTTTTTGGTCATAGTGGGGAAAAAAACCTAGTAGCAAATATCTATGCAGCTTTGAAAATGTTTATAAAGTGTCCACTTTAGATAGAAAACCGTTCTAAGGGTGTGTTGTATGGATAAGAAATTTGAAAGAATAAAATTATAAATATTATTGAGAACTGAACTTACATTTTCTAATATTTTTTTGGAAGATGGGTCTGAATTTAGTTCATCTTGCAAGGATATCTTTCAGTTGTTGATCTTCAATTTAATAATAATCACTATGATGATCAACAATAAAGTTTTGAAGTAAGTGTTGTAATTGCAGCAATCAATAGTGTTTCTGTGAGGAACTGTTTTCGAACAAAAATCAATGTAATTGATCTGCCAAACAAAGTGCTGTAATTTAAAGCTTTAGAAATGTTCAGGTCCTTAATTGAGAAGGAAATATTAGCTTTTTTGTTATAGTATTAAGAAAACTGAATTGATCATAACAAGTAACAAGGATGCAGAAAATCAAATGTGAAAAACCTCTTATCCTCTCTAGTAAGTGCAGTCATTTTAGAGAATCTATGTTTCTGTAAGTAAAAGACTAAAATTTTAATGTGCTTTTTTAAAAGTGCATGCGTTGAGGGAAGAAGATATTCTTTTCATTAGTTTTTTTTATTGCTTTGATTTCCATGATTGATAATTTCAGGGCTTTGGTCACCCCGACCACCCTAGTAGCATTGTTTCTCGAAATTTGCTCGATCGATCATCGATCGTTCATCGGATTCAGCGAAAACTCACCGGTGATCGCATCCGTATTCCGAAAGTGCACGAGGCGATATCGGCAATCGGTGAACGAAATTCTATCGATAAAATCATCGATTCGATATCGATCAAAGGTGAAAATTCAATCAATGTACGTTTCATCGGAAAATTATGACGAATCGATATCGCAACGATAAGAAACCGAAAAATGTGGCTTTTTTTATTTTAGTACATACAAATTGCGTTAAATTATTTCGAAAACTTCATATCCGAAAGCTATTATGTTTAAACTGGTAATAGTTATTTTTTATTTACTTACACACAACATTTTTAATTGCTTGCGAAGATAAATATTTTTACTGTGTGATAACTATTTCTTTAATTTACTTGAAAATTAATTTTTTACTTTTTGGCCTCGATTAATTTTTGAAAAACTTAAAGAAAATAGATTTTTGAATAAATATTATGAACCAAACAACTTTTCAATACGTAAGTTACCAAGAGTTATTTTTAAATTAAACATATTTCTATTAGCATTGTTAACTTAAATTAATATTTAAAAGGAATTTGCAACTTGCAAAAGAAAAATCAAAATTAAAATGTCTTAATCAATAACATAAAACTTCTTTAACGATCAACCTTTTGAGCTCTTAATTTAAACGCAATCATCCTGCAAGCCTCCATAGCCGAGAGGACTAACACCTCGTTGCAAGTCAAAAGCGCGGATCCCGAGATTGTTGGTTCTGTCCTCCTCCTCCTAAAATTCGAAGCATTACCTGACTAACAGAAAAAATAGTGGCGCCATCTCGTTTAAACCTTTTGTACTAACATGTCTAAACTGTTCGGAATTTTATCGGAAAGTGTTCGAAATTCCATCGGACGATGAGATTTCGATTACTACTCATCGGATTCTTATTGATTTCTTCTTGACTTTTGATCGGAATCTCATCGGAAAAACTCATCCTAGGCTGCTCGATCGAGCGGACAGAACTGAGCAGTTATCGAGCAATCGGGCAATTTTCAACGAAAATCCGATATTCTAATTCTCATCGGCTCACCGGTGAACGATGAAAATTTCATTATCGGTCGATGAAAAATTGCTACTAGGGCATGCCCAGTAAATTCCAAAAGTACTAATATATCGGTCCTATCATTGCGATATTGTTAAAATTTAAGTCATTCATAAAAAACTTTACTCTACTTAGCACAGTTATAGATTTACTTCCAACATACCTTAGTCATTGCAGTCAAATGATCTCCGACACCAGGCAAAGGCTTCTCTTCTCCAACAACAAAATCTACATACACGAGTTTATGACTAAATGTAGAAAATTCATTACTAAAGCACAGTTTATAAACTCCAGTTTGCTCAGCTACCCATGTAAAGCTGTCGGACTGCTTCTTGATCCCTCGAAAAAGCACCTGGCCACTGGGAGCTTCAAGAACGGCATCCACATCGTAATGACCTCCTGTTACAACCTACAAGCAATTTTTTAACAATTAGAAAAGTAGGGAATCGAATTACCTACGAGAAAGTGAGATACTTTGTTATGGCATGAGTATTTCAAGTCAGTACTCATGATTCAAACTCAATTTTCATTAAAAAAATAAGTACTTTTTAATGACTTGTTAAGGATGTTTATTTTATCAATCTTGTTGATAAATAGTTTATAACTAATTAAGTAGTAAATTTTAACGATTTTAAAATAAGACAACTTACTCTCAATATTTATTCTTACTATCAAAAATTGTTTAATTAGCTAACTGTTTTCTCGTATGGTGCAGCTGGTCCATATGGTTTAAATTGTAAATTTATGTTTTCGAAGAATTTAGCAATAGGAAACCAATGTTATGGCCAATTATACTCAAGGCTGTACTCCAGGGCATACTGTGGTATATGGTGTACACCATCTAATTTTAAGGTAGAAAAAGTCGAAAACATAAGTTTTTTTATTATTATTTAAATCAGATGTATTATAGTTAAACCAGATTATTTTTATTTTCTCAATTCCTTTAGATATTACTGCATTTTTGAAGTACAATATTTAACACACTGATGTAAAGCAAATATGTTAATAAACAATCCATGTTGGAATAACTATAGATAATATACATCTTACACTATATTGTATAGCAAAATGCACCAGTCTGCATTAAGTAAATATGCAATAAATATAAATGCAATAAATGTTAAACAAAATTCATGCTTTCTAAAATAAATTTAAATTATCTGGTTTAAATTTAAAACTATTTACATCTGCGAAAGAACCTTTCAATAGAACATTTACACTTCACCTTACTTGGTTGGCGCTGAGAATATCTAGATAGTACAATCTACAATATTTTGTATAGCAGCTAATTAGGCTTGATGTAGGAACCAATTAACTTCTCGGTTAAGGTTAACAAACAGGATATTTAGGGCTCTAAAGGATTCTCCAGGAAATCAACATTGTAAAGTTTTTGAAAATTCAACGAATGAAACTTGCTGAACATATATCTGCAGAATGCAGCCTTTCCCTAAACTCATACAATCTTTGGCTACAAAATAATAGGAACCAGAGCAAAGGGCAAACACAAATTAAGATGGACAGACTGCATCACTAAAGACTTTCAAATTTCAAAGATAAGGAATTGGCAAACCATTGCTAAAAAGAGAGCGGAATGAAAGCGAGTTCTTGAGAAGACTCTGGCCCACACTGGGCTGTTGTGCCAATAGAAGAAGATGCATGCATCAGCTCGGCCAATGTTTAAAAAAATTAGCCATTAGCCCTGGAATCAACTGCCAATGTTAAATTATGTAAAAACACAAAATTTTCAAACCCAAACATTTTATATTTCTATATGCACTAAAATAATATTGTAACAAGATATTTTGCCAAGTCCTGTCAAGATGCATTGAAAAATGTACCAGTTCTCAGCATAATTACAGTAATGTCATTATTTTTATAAATTTAGTTCAGGACGGATTGTTCAACCAAACTTCCGCACCTCGTAATATTTACTCATTTGTAGCAAAATCGCAGCAGTGCCTCGTTAATTTTATAATTTTTGTTTAAGACGGATCTGTGAACATACTTTGACGCCTCAAAAGTTTTGTTTATTTATGTCGAAATCGCAGAAGAGTCTTTTTATTGACCGATCGGTCAACCAAAGTTTGACCTTATTCTCGTTCGCAGCGTAACTGTACCATAGTGTCTTTTCTAGTTAAGGACAGATATCGGTGAGTGATGCGAGTCAGGAAAAGACCCAACATTTGGGTTTTTCGTACTTAAAATTATTGCTATACATGAAATAGTTTTAAATTTTAATAATGTTATACTCTTATACATATATAATTCCACACACAAATTCTTCTTAAGCCCTGGTTTGTACTTAAAATGCCAAACTTAAAATGCCCAAGTATGCCTGCATGCAGCCAACCTGCATGCTCATGTATGAATAAAAAATGCATAGTTTATTTTTCTTTAAAAAAATATTGGAACTTCGGTTGATATCAGAATAAGTTTGTTTAGTATAGTTTTTTGTAGTATATATCGAATAAAATTATTTTTAAAGATAGATTTTTTGTGTGTGATAATTTGAAAACAGTGAAGATGTGTTTGTGTTATGCATTAAATCCTTAGTGTTGTAATAAAAAAGTGAGATATTTTTCTTTTAATGAAATACAAATTCTTCTTTGCTATAAATGCTTTTTTTATAATTAAGATAAATGAAAGCAAATATTTTTTTAAAAAAACTTAAACACCAAGTTACCCAGTTAGAGATTACTACTTTAACTTTAGCAATTTACAACATTCTAATATCAATCTATGCAAAATAGTTGAAAACTTTATGTAATGAAATGTATAATTTATATAATAAAATAAATTTAATGAATTAATTTATTAATTTTTTTATATAAATATACATAATTTTTTCATATAAATCTTATGTAATTAAGTATATAATTTTAATATAATTATTTATAATATATTTTGCATATATTTATAACAATGTTGTTTAAAAATAAATTTTTTAATCCATATTTCTTTACACTTGATATTATTGCAGTTCGTTTAAACTTTATAATTTTCAGTTTAATATGTAATAAAAAAAATAAACATATTAGAAAACAATCAAATTGAATTCTTTAAAAAAATTCTATGAACTTAGGGAGAAATCTGCTTTATTGCCGCTTATAAACTACATTGGTACTGCTAGCGTATTCAGGCCGGTCTCGATTTGTCGGCTTAACTTTTGCAGCCAAGTAGCGAAAACGTACTTAATTTGGTAAACATTCCAGTTCAACTTTCAACTCAATAGATGTTTACATCCATCTTGTTGCCAAATCTTGCAAACTAATTTACTTTTAAGTTGGTTTGGTTGAAAATACAGCGTACAAGAATTATGTAAACAATAGTAAAGCGTGAAATGGGTTTATTTTGAAAATTAACTTCGGTTTTTGTGCAGGTGAGTATTTGTTCGAAAGGTATGTAAGGTTTGGTTTGGATTTTATTATAATCGGCCGCAGGCCAATAATAATTTAATTTATTAACAACTTTTGATTAAATAAATTATAATCACAACGTAGTTTCACATGTCTAGTTGCCATAATCGACACCAGCGGTCTTTTTAAGGATATCACGGCTCCAGTGGCCACAATCGACGGCCCGGAGGATTGCTGAGTAGCCACAATCGATGGCCCGGAAGGGGTACCAGCTTTTTTTTAAGGATATCACGGCTCGAGTGGCCACAATCGACGGCCCAGAGGAAGTCGAAAGATTTCCGAGTTTCACAACTTGCGGCGCAGACGGGATAATTTCGTAACGTATATGGTGTACAACATTTTAAGTTTCGACCATTAAAACATTAATGAGCTTTCAAGACATGATAAAAACAAAACATCGTGTGAAACTATTCCCTCACGCTACCGAAACCACTCCGCGAGCAGAAGCAGCGGAAGGAATTCGAAAAATGAAACCGAGAGAATACGTCACGGGAAAAAAAGCCATACTACAATGACAGGAATAAGCCCGCATCTGGAAAAGCAATAAACCAGCTATGAAACGAAAACAAACAAGTAACAAGCTACTTAATTATTATTCTAAATTAACTAAT
This sequence comes from Oedothorax gibbosus, assembly GCA_019343175.1. Classification (NCBI taxonomy): domain Eukaryota; kingdom Metazoa; phylum Arthropoda; class Arachnida; order Araneae; family Linyphiidae; genus Oedothorax; species Oedothorax gibbosus. Next base: position 40,713 of record JAFNEN010000683.1, on the reverse strand, counting down.
CTTAATAATTTTTCAACGTTTTGAACCAAATATTGATGTTAAAAATTAAAATAATAATTTTTTAAAGTGAATTTACTGATGTTGTATCATAATATAAATATTTTGTAAAATACTATTAACAATAGCAACCCTGTGGGTAAATTTTAATTTCACGGTACTGCTTGGCGCGGCTCCAGAAACAACAACAACTTGGCGAACATCGCGAGTTTCTGCATTGCCAGATTCCTTTCCGCCGATGCAGTAACCCTAGTTACTTTTGAAAAAAAAAACAGACTCAGGGTTTTGGTTTGCTTTGGGCAACACAAAACAAACTTTACACTACACAATGGGCTAGTAGTGGCAATCCAGTTTAGTTTCGTTTGAATTTTCGTAGAACTAGAGCTACACGAGTGGCAATCCAGTTTAGTTTAGTTTAAATATCGTCGCACTAGAGCTACATGAGTGGCAATCCAGTTTAGTTTAGTTTGAATTATAGTTGCACTAGAGCTACACGAATAAGTGGCAATCCAGTACGCAAACGTTTGGGGGTACGGGCAATTATTTTTTCCCTAAAAAAACATCAGTATCCAACATGGGGCAGTATTGTAGTGCCCATTGAAAGCCTAAATACTCGTTTGGGGCCCCGGGCAATTTTGTTTTCTCTAAAAAACATCAGTATCCAACATGGGGCAGTATTGTAGGGCCCATTGAAAGCCTAAATACTCGTTTGGGGTCCCGGGCAATTTTGTTTTCTCTAAAAAAAATCAGTATCCAACATGGGGCAGTATTGTAGGGCCCGTCGAAAGCCTAAATACTCGTTTGGGGCCCCGGGGAATTTTGTTTTCTCTAAAAAACATCAGTATCCAACATGGGGCAGTATTGTAGGGCCCATTGAAAGCCTAAATATTGGTTTGGGGCCCCGGGCAGTTTTGTTTTACGAAGCAAAACAAAAAAATTAAACTAAAAAAATTTAGTTTTATTCTTTCAAAACTGAATGACAGCTATCTGTCCAGCCATTTTCAAACCGATAAAAAATTCATAATTTAAATACGCACCATCCATAATAATCGGATGTTCAAAAGCCAAACGTAACCCCAAACGTAATGACGATAGAACAAAGAGAAATTTAATAGAATAAAAATAATTCCGTGCACACAACATCTGCGCAACCTAAATTCCACGCAAGTATTACCAGCGCCGGCGATTGGTCAAAAACTAATTTAGAACAAATAAATCCCACGCGCATAACATCCGCGCAAGTATAACCAGCGCCACCTAGCCACAACAAAGACGCCACAACGCATTTCACCAGAAAATGCTGCACCACCAAAAATAATTGTTTATCGCTCCCTACAAAAGCGCCAAATCCCTTGGCGACAGAAGTACCGTCAAATTAAAATTAACCACCCTGTGTTTAATTTTTCACGAATATTTTCACGAAGTTTAACGTATGAAATTAAATAAGAAATAATCGCATAACTTGTCTCAAATTAAGGTTTATAGAGCAGCGCAAAAAGTTACTTTCGTTTTATAATTGGCGATGTTAAAACGGCGAACCACAACATTCCGTAGCAACCCCGCCAGTCGAATGAGGTTACCAATTTCTCGTTTTCCCCCGTCCATTTCGGAGCCTGTCGGGACCCTTACTAGACGGAGTTGAGTTGTCACGTGACAGCAGCACTAAAAGTAACGTTGATTTCAGCGTTCAAAAATCTTGAATCAGTCGTGGATTCATTAGAGCGTCCAAAACGTGCAAAATGGTCGATGTTTCTACCTATTCGAATGAGATAATGGTGGTCTTCGCTTACTATGCATGCATTAGATGCGGACGCATCACTAGACGTTAATTCTAACAAACCACCCAAGCGAAGGTAAGACGCTGATATCGATCAGCAGGGCGTTTTTTAACGCTTTGATGTGCATTTTCAGTCCTTACAAACCATGGCTTAAGTGTTCTAAAAATATATATTTAAAATTATAAATACCCAGACCAGAAGCCTGTGACAAACTAATTGATTTTCTAAAACATATAGTGGTTAAGTATATGTATATGAAATATTAACGCTATAAACGCCTCATAATTTTTGCTTATTTGAAGCAAAATCGCCTGTCATTTTTATAGTTCAGAATGGATCGGTCAACCAAACCTTGACAAGCTACACAAGGGCTTTTGACGGTTGGCCCAAGAAGTTTGAACGTTTGTCAAGTGATGTGACAGATACCCGAGCTGACACCCAACGCAACTTTATAGTGACATTGTATGGACTTGAACCACTAGATTTAACATGCACCAGTTCCACATATACAATACTATTTTTTGATAGGGTTTCTTTTGTTCTGCATGATTCATTTTTAGGACAGCTGAGACGAGAACAAAACAAAGATACCCTCATAGCATGATGCCTTAAATCTAAGTGCCCAGGCGTTAGCAGAAACATCTAGTAAAGGTGTGGCCACACATACCCAAACACAATCCTAGATGCTTCTCCATCTCTATTGATTACTACCAGTCATCTAGATTCTAACACATATTGTAGCATAGAAGCCGAAGCAACTCCTTCTTAACCTTACTCATTACCAACTCAGTCATACCTTTTGGTGGACACAGATTGTTAGAATATCTTCGAAAAACATTAAAAGACACACAATAAGTTCTCATGTTTGTTTCAAAGTATATACTGTAGATGTAATCGATCACATTTTAAGAAAGATTAAAAAACCTTTTTAATACAATATATATATTTTTTTTGGATCTGTCGGAAGTTTTTCAAAAACCTTTTTGTTAATTCAGTGACTTACTTGAAACTCTACTGTGGATTTTACTCCCTGTTGTATATCTTCATGAAAACATTGTTTAGCGTTATCCGGCAACTCGAATGTCAACTCTACGCCGTTTGCGCTGTTAAAGCATAACGGCAATATCAACGTAGCCCACAAGATAAAGTGCATCATGGAAGATCGCAAATATACTCCTTAATTGAAACTCATCTGTCTTATTTTTCACCATAAAAAAAATCTATTTGTTTTTACAACATCTTTATAACAAACAACTTCTCAACGTGGCTTCGCATCGTTAGACGAAGAAATGTGATGCCACACTGTATACAAATCTGATGAATCTGCCGGTGAAGGTTGTTTGATTAGTTTCGCTTTCATAGTTTGGTTTGGTTGCTGACAACCCAATGTTCTGTCCACACTCATGCCGTCGACGACAATTAAAGGCGTGCGCTGCGCAGTTTGATCGTGTGCAACAATAGACATAGTCAAACCGTGCGCTCTCGCACACTTTTTTAGAAGAGAGTAGAGGGGATTTTAACCCCGCGCGGTAGCCATGTTGAGGTCAGCTAAAGGAGTAGAGTAAAATAAAACAGTACTAAAATTGCATTTTTTAAGAAGATTTGAAGAGCTTAGTGGAAGAACATGCTAAGTGACAAAAAAAGTGAAAACGAGAAAATGAGGTTTCAAGTTTTTCTGTTAGCTTAGTAATATGTTCCTTGACACAAAAATCTAATTTTTTTCTCCAAAAATGTCACTTAGGACGTTCTTCTACTAAGCTCTTCATTTTATATCTTAGTTTATGGCTAGAAGCTTTTTGAAATTGTTTTTTGAAGTAGATTATACTTTTGTGATGTATGAATTCATCATTTTTTGGGTTGTTCTATTTCTCCTTGGAGATTTTTTTTAAATATTAAACTTAATTTTTCTCAATGAACACCTATATAAATGACCCATAATTAAGCAATAGCATGAGAGTGAAGAAAAACAACGTAATTATTAGCGCAAATGGTTTATTTGGTGAAATTGAACATGTTTCGGTAAGTATCGAGGCTTACCTTCTTCAGCATTGTACACAAACAAACTGACAGTAAACGCGATGGCTAGAAGCTGTGTATATGATATCAGGGGCAGGGGTGTAGAGGGAGAGGGCGGGGAAATGCGGGTGGGGAGAAAAGAGAGATAGAGAAGTTACTATGTTGCTATAAGGCCCTTCCAAATTTGAAAAAAATCAGGCATGCTGGATGAATTAACAAGGTTATTACGGTTTTTAAGTATGTGGTAAGTTTCGTAAAAGTCAAGTTCACCCATGCTAGAAGGTTTGACCAAAATTGAAGCATAGGAGAAATTGAAACGTTATTCTTGACCCTTCTAGTTACAACCGCAACTGCTGAAAGAACTTTTTCAAAATTAAACTGATATAAAATTACTTAAGAACTTCGATGGGACAGGAACGCCTGTCAGACCTGTCATTATTGTCCATAGAGGCAGAAACTTTAGAAAAACTAAAGTCATCCTCAGCTATAAATGATTTAATAAATCAGTTTGCCGAAAACAAGGCAAGGAGAGTGTATATTTAATTTCAATTGTTTGTAAAAATTTTGGAAAAAGTGACAGATTGTGATGAATAAATATTTCTTTTAATTTTATGCATTTTTTTTCTTTGTTGAGAAATCTTACCTTCCTAAGGGCCCAAAACAAATTTTATACGGCCTCGCCAAGGGCACGCTAACGCTTCTGTTCGGCATCGATATTGAAACTTAAACCCATTCTCTTCTATACCAGACATTTAGCTCAGTCGTGTAAGGGATATAGACAGAGCCTTATCTTATCGGAGTTTCAGCAAATTTAATTACTATAGGGGTGTTACCGCAGGGGATGAGGAGCTTAAGTTATACTCTTAGGGAGGGGGCACTACTAGCTGGATTAGAAATTTTTATAATTTCAAAGCCACTTTGCGACCCTAAAAATGTAAATAATTATAAAAAAAAAATTGCCAATGCAAGGAAATTTAAAGTTTTACGTCCCTATAAATCTTGTTTTCAAATTTTGACCTAGTTTTTTATGTACAACTATTATTGTAATCAAAGAATTATTATGTAACCAATTTTAAAAATGGGATTATAGGACTGTATCATATAAATAAAAACGTTTTAAATTATTCAAAACAGCTCAGAAATGTTGGCTAATTTTTATTTTTAATCACATTGGATAACACTGCGAGAAGCCCGTTCGTCTGAGGTCATTCGTCTAAAGCGCTTACCTCACTTGAATTTATAGCTATTCTCAATAAATGCAAATGTTAATAGCAAAATATTACTATCAATGAGTTATTCATGCAAGGAAGGGGGGGTGAACAAAGTTGCCAAAAGTAAGAGGATTTGTAAGTAGCTATATAAACTGATTAATGAGAGAGGGACCGATTTGTTTTAAAAATTATTCTTCATAACAATGTACTGCATTATTGCCACAATCATCGATATATTTAATTTATTCCGATAGTTTACATACGAATAAACTTTTATTAATCTCACTGTAACGAAAATGCGAGGTTTCGCAAATTCCAAAAAACTTTTTTTTTCAATTTTGCCTTTCGAAAATCGTTTTTATGTAGCATAAAATTGAGCTATAAAGCCGCCACTGGTGTCGTTCGCAAGTGAGTAACTTTTGGCAAACTCAAAATTTCAGTGCGCTCTTGATCTATTAATGTTAAAATTGAAGCAAGATACTTTTTCTGTATATTCTATATTGATTAGAACCACCATTTGTACTACTAGACTCTATACGTCTACGGCTTCCAGTAAGTGAAGAGCAACTGCTCTTTACCGAAGAAGCAAAATTGTAAAGAAAGTATTTGTGATCACTGACAATTGGAAGATAATGGTTACATTGAGGGTGTCCATATACGAAAACACCACAATTTGTTATGCATGCGTTTCAACTTGCCTCAACTATGCGCACGGTCTTTTTTTTTAAATTATTACGCATGCTCAAATGTCTCGAAAATTATTCGGTGTCTTGCGCTATGGAAATTTGAAAGTAAACGAATTCATCATTTGCAACTTTTCAATAACCGTATCGGAAGCTAAAAAGCGATTAAAAATTCTTCTTCCCAAATACCCGAAAAAGTTGCAAGATAGAATCCAAAATAGTTGCCAACTTTTCCTATTTAAAGCCATGTTAACTTGTTGAAGATTGTAGGGTTACTATTGTCAATAAAAAATAAAGGGAAAAAATAAAAGAAAAGGTAATTGAAGAAGTACATAAACTACTTCAATCAATTGAATTTAAATGACATTTCAACTGTAAATTCTCATTAAGTTTGGATTGTGCAAAATATTTTGCTTGGTGTTTATTCTTTCTTTTTTTAATCTTATTATAATAAATTATACGATTATACTGGTTGTCCAAATGTTGTTAAAAAGCGAAATCAATAGCGATGTTTGTGATAAATGTTTTAAATCTTTAAAAATGATAACGTTAAGTTTATGTATCTATGTCGTTAAAAATTGTCATTTCTCTTTCCTTCCTAATGTACTTTAGTGGATATTTTGGTGTTAACATTTTTTTGACGAAGCAGAGTTTAAAATATTTAAATTAGGATTAATTAGATTGGAACATATTGCTGATATAGGTTTATTTATCGCATAATATTTTTATGAATAAGAAAAATTATTATACGGATTTTTATTGAAACAAATGAGTAGAGTACTTAAAACATTTTTACAAATTAAATTAATAACAATAATATACTAATGAACATTTTGGTTAAATTGTATAACTTAACTTACAGTAAAATTATTAATTATTCTATTAAATATCTCTTATTAATTTTGAGTAATTTGTGTCTTTTAGAGAGTACAAAAGAAAATCTAGCACTTTTTTTATCTGTCCTTCCTTTATTGATTCTGTGCTTGCTTCAAAACAATATTTTTATTAAAAAAATATAGCTGTAACACGTTATTTTTTATTACAAGATTTGTTTTTTTTAAGTTTATTGAGGACTTTTAAAAAAAAATAGACTTCATAGTTAAAATTTATAAAATAGTTTTACGAAACGATTATTAAGTTAGTAAAAATCAAACGAGAAACATTTTTACACTCTATTTCTCATCAATTTACTATATTTCACATACATATTTTACAAAATATGTGTTATATAAATATTTGAATAAACAAAACTAAAAAAAATGATTTAAATACATTTTCAATATGCGAGTTCATTTTTAAAATGAACTCACATATTGAAAATGTATTTAAATCATTTTCAAGTAATAATCAATCAAGCAATAATACAAATATATAAAAATATTTGTTGAGTAAAAATGTACAGTTTGGATGGAGATCGTTTGTTAAAAAAACCCTGTAAGACTGCGCATTTATAATCACCTGCAAAAGCTAATTAATATTAATATATAAATATGCATTTTTAGTAAAAAATATGAAATCTCTCTAATATATTAGAAAGATTTCATATTTTTCATGCATAAAACTGCATTTTTCCTTCATTTTAAACGCCTAATAAAATCAGCCAAAAAATCTTCATTTAAAAATGAAGGAAAAATGCAGTTTTTTGTTCCAAATTCAGGCATTTTTCATGCATTAAAAAAATCAGCATGCTTCCTGCAGTTTTCTAAAATGCAGGAAACATGCCTGAATTTGGAACAAAAAAATCTTCATTTTTCCTTCAAGTTTTTATGCTGATATTTTTGCTGGGTACCTATAGCTTTTGAATTAATTTTTGAACTCAGTTTACCCGAACCTACTGGCCCGTGAGGCGACTTACAATTCTAAGTTTTATACGACAAAGTATTTAAATTTTAACTATAGATAGTTATTTTATTTAACTCGTAATATAAAAATATTATGCGCAACCTCTCTGGCGGCGCTCCTTGCTCTTATTCCGTTGACCCGGGTTCGTATACGGATCCGGTTTGGGCAAACTTTAATTACTATAAAAAATAAAATAAAAATGAATTAAAAAATATCAAAGCATTTCCAATTTAAATACGATAAAAATAAAAGTTAAAAATATGTGTTATTAAAACCAACAATTCAGTTTGTTGCACTTGGTTTTAATATTTCTAATGAAATTTATCTTTTTCGTATCAATGTTTAAATCAATATATCTCGCTAAAGCAAAGAAATCGTTTCATTACATTTCACGTTCCTAGCACAACACTAGCATTGGTGTAAATAGCCAGACCATAGAGATCCAACGCATGCGTTTGAAAAAAAAAACCCTCTGCGAATTGGCGAAAAAACTGACCGCTAACGCCTGGCCAGAGTGTTTTTTGTTTGGAGTGTTTTCCCAGTTTGGACATTGGACACCCCCTTGAAAATTAACCGGATCTTTTCACTTACTATTTTGGAACGGTTATCTTTGATTACTTTGGGTTTTATATATCTTTTATTCATTTAAATTGTTTACTTGTTAATTGTTTAATTGTAATACTATTTAAAAAATAATATATTACTGGCAAAACATGATAACGTGGGGTGACGCATGCGTGAATAAGGCAATTTGAAAGGCATGCAAGGTTTTTTTGCTGCGCATGCATATACAAATTGCGGTGTTCTTGCGTTTTTTGTTTTCGGTGTTAGTATAGTGTGAATATACCAAGAGAAAAACTGTCCGCATCGAACCTATGACGTATTTCCGTAATTTTGCTTTACCAGTTTTTCGCCTACGGCAACGAGCAGATACTTTTGATTTACTGTAAGCGTACTTCGCTATATATGTTATTAATGCAATGCAATGGTACTGATCTGATAAAAATATTCGAGTAAATAGCAAAATAATACCCATAGCAGCAATTGAATAATTGCTTGCCGATTCCCTATAAAATGAGTGAAATTTCATAAGATGGTGAGTAGAGTTTACTTAGTAATTTAAAAATTTGTCTATTCGGTTGTACGTTTTTCTTGGTTTTTAAAGTTGAGTATTGGTATGACAATATTGGTCTTGAGAATACATGTCTTATTCTTCAATTAGAATATTTTTCAATTGAAATGATTGATAAACTATTTCTTAAAACTGACTTAAAAGTCTTTTTGTAGATGGAATTTCGTTTCATTGATTTGATGCCATAATTTAAATGGCTTATATCAAATAGTATGCGATCTCGGTTCATTGTTAAATCGACTGACTACTTTAATTTTTGCACTTTAAATGCTTTCTTTAATTGATGATGTCTTGAGTATGACCATGTTAAATGCAGTTGAACTATAAACTTACAAATAAACCACAATATTTGTTAGTGTAACAATGTCTGGTTTCTATTGGTGTTTGTACATATGCATGTCTCCTATACTGTTTTGGTTTTTGATGTAGATCACATAGTTAAGTAATTTTTTAAAATCTTTTTAATAAATAATAAGAATGTTGAAACTGTAAATATTTCAAGATGAAGGAACTCGAGTTTGCTTGTGTTTTATTTTAGTTATTGTAATTGTTATGGATATTGTGTTTAATCAGTCATCACAAGTTATAATTATATTAGATTATCTGTGTCTGAATGTTTAACACAGCTAGAGTTACGTTTATTAAAGACATAGTAATAATTTGTGATTGGGTTAGTTCGGGTAATTTCCACTATGGTGTAATTTTGAACAGTGACTTTACTTTTAACCTTCATTGCCTTAACCTTCCGTCTGAAACCTTCAAATATAATGTATACATAAAATGTTATTTAAACCTTACAATAAGTCACAACTATCTTGATATTACCCAGGAGCTGACTATTTCTCGGTAAACTGCTACAACATTTTATTCTCTGATCATTGTTCTGTTGAAAGAATTTGTATTGCCCCCTTCTCTTTAAAAAATTTATAGAAAGGAGGGAATCTGACCTAATGTCTCAGTATTTTAAAATAAGACTATTTTTTTTTATTTAGACTGTCATAGTAAATATCCATTACTATGACAGTACTATGACATTACTAGTAAACTATCCATTTCCCTGAGAGTAATAGAAAAATAAAGATCACACTAATCTTGACCCCCTGTGAAATATTTTGTACCTTCCACCATGAGTGATTTTATTTTAGATTTTCATTATTTTTTATATATAAAAGTCTAGCCAACTGTGTTTAATCTACAATATAAAGTCATGAAGATGTACAAAACATGATATTTATGGATGGAATATCTTATTTTGTATGATATGGGGTATCTTGAAACCCTAACTTATGTGCAATACCTAGCTAAACATCAATAATTTAAATGCTTAACCTAGTGATCCGTGTATATTTATTCTTAAATTTTTTAGAAAACTATTTTGACTGATATTTGCATGTAGGGTAGATGATCTATAATGATATTAGGTTAGAAATTTAAGAGCAACCTGTGCTGCCAATTTAAAAATATAGGTGTAAATGCACATTATCTACAAAAATTTTTGAGAACAATATTTTTATTGAAAAAATTTAAGTGTTTTTTTCAAATTTTATCCACAAACTCTGGAGGTTTACTGTAGTTAAAACACCAGCGCTTTCGTGATTATATGATTACTGTGTGTTTTGCAATTGTGAAATCGACGACTTTTTTTGCGAATATAGGATTACTGAAGTTTAGCGATTGTAGAACAACCGGAGTTTCACAATTTTAGGAAAGCTGGAATTAAAAAAAAAATTAGAAATTACAATTTAGGATTGCAGCATTTACAGAATATTACGTTAGCCTTTGAATTTTTTAATTTTCCGATTACAGGAGTTTTTGAATTTTAAGATCGCCACAACTTTAGGGATTTTAGTATTGCCGGAGTTTCAAAATGTACAGATTTCTATAGTGTCAAAATTGATAGGTCGCCGTAGTTTTAAATTTATACTTCGTCGAAGTTGTGGGATTTTAGGATGTCGAATTCAATTTTAGTTTTTTAGGATCACAACTAAAGCGTTTAACAAATTTATGATCAGTTAAAATTTATAATTAAAGATGATAACTAACTATAAGAAAAGTGTGTGTGGATGATTTTGAAAAGCTAGAGTCATAATTACCCGGAATAAACTTTTTTTTGTGTCAAAATCAAACAATTTGGTTGCAATTTGCTCCTAGCGACCGTTTATTTCAAATCCTGGATAATATCATTTAAATATTGTAGCTACAAAGGGTGATTGAAACAAATAGTTTACAATGTTCTTGTAGTATCTCGTATATGGGGCCATAGACCTTAATTGTTATGTAGTTTCTTGCCTATTACACCATTTTTCTACTTAATTATTTTGGTCATAACTAGTAAGTTAGTGCACTCACAATTAATAGGAATTGTAAGTGAAATATAACCAATTTCAGCTTTTTGAATGTTTACTTCTGACTATTAATATTATGCTGATTATTAACACACATTTTTGTTTCAAAGCCTGTATTAATTTACCATAAAACTGTTTCTTTCCCCTTCGTATGACATGTTCGTTAATATGAGCTTCTTATTGAGTCAAGCCTAAACTCTTGAAATCATCAACTTGTTGGTCCACTTAGAGTCCGACACACTTCAAATGTGATAATCGTATTTTCATTTCATTGATTCGAACTCAGCCAATATATGCTTCATAATTTAGGAACACGGTCAAGTGAAATATAACCAATATGAGGGTTAAATAACCAAAAATGTTAGATCGACACTTTACGCTAACGCTGTTGGGACTTTGGTCTCCACAGATTTAACGAGCACATCTGGCAGAGTGTACTCGGGAACCCCTGTGGTTTTTGTGATATTTTCTTTACCAACATGAATAACAATAAAATTTTATGTTAAAAGTTTATTAAAATAATTAAGCTGACACCAAAATCTAAGAAAATTAATAGATTCCATCTTAAAATTAAATAGCCCTCTAGTGCGACGGTAAATCAATCTACCCAACCCTAACCCGTCTTAAAATTATCAAAATTCAATTGAGTATCATATTGGATCCCTCCCAACACATTTTCAACAAACCTTTTAAAACGATAAGTTCTTCACTTATTCCTTTTGGAGCATAGCTTTGGATATATCTTGTGTGATGGTAATTAAAATTAACCAAAACCAAACGTTTAAGAACTAATAGAATGTTAGATCAATTGCAATATACCTGCAAATTTGACCAACCCGTACATGGCACTATATTATAGAGTGGCTCTCTAAGTGTTCAGGGTATGTTTGAGTTTTGGTTTTCAAGGTTTAAAATGCACAATCTGATAAGGGAGCAGGTAATTACTATGATTTTATGCTCTCTCTAGCTTCTGCTTTGATTTGCTGTGCTATAGATAATGTGGTAAATTTTCTATTTAAATAAAAATACAATTTTCACTATTTTTTAGCATGGCAAATATTTAATTTAAACATCTAAGAGCAGCTCAAAGTAAGCCAAGATTCATCATGTTGTGCACGCTTTAGTCGCTTTGTGTGGCATTATTCCTACCAATGACCCAAATTCACCTTGATCCTTTAAAATCAGTAAAATTTTCTAGAAATGTGCTTAATGTCATAAAAAGGCTATTCAACAGGATCATCTCTGTAGGTAATGTAAATGTTGCATCCTTATTTGGAGGATATTTTTTGTTGAAATTAAAAAAAAAGTATTAAATCTTTTAATCAAATCTATTTCTATGGAAAGATGTCTCTGTTAAATGTGTGCAACTTTTGTTTTACTTTACAATGTGTAAATATCAAATATTGTAATTTTTTTATAATTACTTTTGTACTTTTTTTAAAGCTGATTTTTTTTGTTGTTTATTGTCTATAGGGAGCAAATGCTTCTCAGTTGGAAAAGGAAATCGGACATGATCAATTCCCTTCTAATGAGCATTACTTTGGATTGGTGAATGTATGAAAATCTTTTTTAACAATAAAAGAACTCTACTGAAATTACAAATAAGCAAAATACATTTATTTATACTAGCAATTTTTAATAATCGCTAACAAAAATCGACTGGGGGGAGGGGCGTTTAGCACAATTTTTTCGAATAAAATATTAAATGAATTTTTTTATAATTGTCATAAATTATTTAATTACTTTAGTAATTAGAAATTATTAATTACTTATAATTAAACTTTTAGTTATTAGAAATTATTAATTACTTTTAATTAAACTTATAATAATTTAAATATCATTAACTACTTTTGATACAAATTTAATTGCTTTTACAAAACTACTTCAACAGCAAGAATATCGAGAATAAACTTTTTTGTTCTCTGGAAATGACGTAATGCATGCATTTTACATGCTTCTTCGTTCTACATAAAAACTTATTTTGAATCAATTAGTTAATTAAGTCTATTATTATTTACCTTTTTATGTAAATTAATTAGCAATGATATAATGTTTATTTAATATAAAAACATTTTTATTATTTACTGTAAATTAAATTGGTGATTTTTATAAGTTAATTGTTTCAAAATAAACTATTCGTATTTGGTGATTTAATGTTATTTAAGTGCAATTAATTCAATAAAAAAATAATTGATATTTTATACATTTTTCAATAGTAACAATGCGGATATCTACAGGATTGTACAAAACAAAACAAAAATTAATTGACTTCATGAAATTATGGAAAAGTATCTTTGACACGCAATTCAATTGTAAAATTTACATTTCTCATTTTCTATGTATAATTATAAAATTATAGTTTTTTATTACTTTAGATTCTTTTTAAGTACAAGTACATATTAAAAAAATATTTAATTTAACACCCTAAAATGATACATTTAATTGATAACTAACTTATATAATAAATAAAAAAATAGTAATTTCTTACTTAATTTTCAAAGAACAATCAAAGTTTCTTCTCGATATTTTTGCTGTTTGAAGAAGCATTATTTTTTCCCGATTGCTCTTGTTCAATTTTTTTTTGTTAGCCGCAACATTTGTAAAGTATAAATCAAGAGTATTTGATCTTCTTTTAGTTTCAATTTTAGTTTTAGAAGACATGTCAAAAATAAAGGCAGCTAAGTGGAGTGATTGTTTTGAATAATGATAATCATACGAGCACCATCGCATCGACGAAATAAAACAAAAACAGTGGGCACCGATACGTCTTGTCTCTCAAACTCCTCTTTAAAAAAGTTTAAAAAACAAAATAAAAGTACATACAAGATTTCTCGAGATCACACACACACGTAACCTCCGCAAGTAGCCTATTAAAGTATTGAAATTGAAAGACAAAATGAGAGCAAGCAGTTCAACAACAAAAGGCACCCACCCAATTGGACCCAATGTATGCTCCCTTATGTGACCTGACCTCTTGTCGCCATGTGTGGTCATCACTACTTTTATTACTAAAAAGCACATTTAGACGTCTGCGTAAACTTATCCAACAAAAGGCTGAGATGTTGAGGTTCCGACAAAAGAAAAGATCTCGAAAGCCTCATCAACAATTCTACTGTAACTTTAAGCGACGCTTGTCTAGACACCTTTTGTGTTTTGGGAAACACAACCCACAATCCCAATGAGGTTGTAAAGTCATTTAGATATATCATATCAGACTTCAGAGTAGGGACAAGTTTTCCCCGAAGCCTTATTCCTTCAGGGTCCTGGGGTACCCTTTGTAGAAATACGAAGATGCTTCTTTCAAGCTTTGGGGGAAGGAAAAAAAGGGGACAATTGGACCCCCCCATACTTTGGAACAAGCGTGTCATGTCTTTTGCCTGAGTGGTGTAAGCTTTTTGTGTGTTCCAGGATAGATTTTTACGTTTCTGTCTATGAACAAGGCTGCTATTTTTATTTACTATTTCGGATGCCTATGCAAAAGCTATCTCCAAGATCATCATTTTTAATCAATCATTAATGGATTTTTTTAAAAACTGTTAGTTCTCAATTTTTTGAAATTTTTAATTCCTACTCCAATTTAATACTTATAAATTTAAATATAAGTAACGTTACACTACATTATTAGATTCAATAAAATTAAATGGATATTAGATAAAATTATTAACAGATCTCCAAATTGGTACATTTGATAAACTTTTAATGAATATCCCCTATCAATCTGTTATGATTAATAATTCAAAGTTATTTCATATAATATTTCATTAATGATATTCATTATATACATATAATTTCAAAAGTTTAATATTAATTTTTCTTTTGTGATGTGCTGTCAAGTAGAACCGGGAAACGTGAAACCCTTGTTTTTAAGAGTATATGTTGTCTTCAATTTGATTTAAAAAATTCAAATTAAGTCAATAATAGTTTTATGTTCAACGTAGCAGATTCTAATTCACCGTTCTAGTCACAAATTGAAACGAAGTAATTGACATTAGTTGCATTTTAGTCGGTTTCCTGAACCACTGATAATGAAAACTTCGGCTCACTGAAGCAGAGAGCACCGAATTCCAGATCAAGCCCTCAAATTACCTTATTATTAAATAAAACTGGATTGAGATGAGAGCAATTATACAAATACCAATATCTCCAGCTTTGATTTAAACCACTTTTATTAATATTTCCCCCCCCCCCCCCATCAATCCGCCACTTCATATCCTCATATGAAAGAATAAAATAGAGGGCCATCTAACAGTAAGAAATGTAATTTAAATTAGTTGAAAGCATTGTGAACATTAATAAACAGATATCAATAAACTTTTGTGCTATACTGTCTAAATTTTCTATAAATGTCTTACTAATTATTATATATATAAATGCCAGCTGCCAGCCATTTCTAAAATTTACCGAATGACTTTATGGTTTATCAGGAGTTTTGCTAGAGTCGTCATTTGCGTTGTGTCCGGATTTTAATCGGTGTGCACATTTCACTAAATAATTTCACATTTCGGTATTAAAATACAAACGACAAACATTTCTAAAATTTGCTGAATGAATGTATGGTATATCAGGAGTTTTGAGAGTCGGCATTTGCGTTGTGTCCCGAGTTTAATCGGTGTACACATTTCTCTAAATAATTTCACTGTTCAGTATTATAATACAAATGACAAACTTTTCTTAAATTTTCTAAATGACTTTATGGTATGTCAGGAGTTTAGTGAGTCGGCATTTGCGTTGTGTCTGGATTTTGATCTGTGTACACATTTCACTAAAAATTGGCACATTTTGGTATTAAAATGAAAAATGTTTATAAAATTTGCCGAATGTATGTGTTACTGTATGATTTGTCAGTTTTGTGAGTCGGCATTTGCGTTGCGACCCGATTTTAATCTCGGTATAAACATTTCTTTAAATAATATCACCAGTGCGGTATTAAAATATAAATGACAAACATTTCTAAAATTTGCCGAATAAATTTATGGTATGTCAGGTCAGGAGTTTTGAGAGTGGGCATTTGCGTTGTGTCCCGATTTTAATCTGTGTACACATTTCGCTAAATAAATTTCAATGTTTGGTATTAAAATATAAATGACAAACATTTCTTAAATTTGCCGAATGGCTTTATGGTATGTCAGGAGTTTTGTGAGTCGGCATTTGCGTTGGTGTCTGAATTTTGATCTGTGTACAGATTTCACTAAATAATTTCACAGTTCGGTATTAAAATAAAAATGACAAATGTTTATAAAATGTGCCGAATGACTTTATGGTTTGTCAGGAGTTTTGTCAGTCGGCATTTGCGTTGTGTCCGGATTTGTGTGCACATTTCACAAAATTTCACACTTCAGTATCACAATAAAAATGACAAAAATTTCTAAATTTTGCAGAATGACCACTTTTAAAAAACTTGGGGTGGCGAGACGCCCCCTTCGCCCCCCGCTCGCGACGTCCCTGGTCCCAGATTAAAATATAATACAAGGTCATAAACTTTGAACTTACAAATATAAATATATATAAACCTTTGAAATACTAAAATTTTGTGCTATAGTAAAAGTAGACAAGTTTTAGAAGACAAAAATTGGGCCACTCTTTTTTTTTAAAGAATAAATGATTTAAGTTTTATAAGTTGCTCATTTATCTTAAACAAGTGATGAAATATTTAAAAATAATTTGTCGGTAGTTCTTGAAAATTAACAGAAAAACCTTACTGCACACTTTCTAAAGAAGCTCATAACTCCATTTTTTGTTCAATTTGATGTTATCGTTACAATGATATCATTAAAAAAATTATAATTGCATATTTTTAAACAAACTTATTATCACTTGAGTTTGAATTTGAGATACTAGCAAGAAAATTAAAAAAAATGGCAATTGTGATTAATTCAAACAATAATGTGAATTTTGATGTGGGGAAATAAGTATTTACATAATTATTTTAAAGTTTTTAAAGAAGTTTTACTTAATTTTTCAGTTTGGGAACACCTGCTATTGCAATTCAGTTTTGCAGGCTTTGTACTTTTGTAAGCCATTTAGAGAAAAGGTTTTGGACTACAAGGCTAAAAACAAGCGAACCAAAGAAACATTGCTTACATGTCTAGCCGATTTATTCTACAATATTGCTACACAGAAAAAGAAGACTGGAACTATTGCTCCAAAAAAGTTCATAGCTCGTTTAAGGAAAGAAAATGGTATGCATTCATTTATCAACTTCAACTATTCATCACTAAACTTTCTTTATGAAGTAAAATATTACAATATCTTAGAGTAGTATATATCATAGGCTTAGCACGAAAAAATTTTAAGTGCATGAAACTGGATTAATAAAAATTAAACTGCAATTAGTTTCAATTGAAACACCTGACATTATAACCTTACCTTTGTATTTCTTTACTGAGTCTTACTTGGAAACATGCAATTGTAGTTGAAAATTACTTAGAAATATAATTGAGTTAAAAGCCTCTGAAACAACACTATTTACTTGTATCATTCAATCAAACCCTGTCACAATGCCTAATAATTTATCCGTTTATAAAATAAAAACTAATCGGTCTCAAACTTGTTTATCTGTAATTAGGGAAGACGGGAGCACAGTGGGACACTTTTTTTTGTAGTTTTAATTTGTAATCAGCTTGTTTCAGGTTATGTAATACTTTCCATCTTTCATTCCTGGTTTTCTTTGATTCTCGATTGGTGCTCTGTTCTCCTGTGGCATTGATTCACCAATTGAGGCTCGTGAAAGAATTAGTTTTCATTCAACATTTCTGTTGCCATTCAAGACCTGAAAGATGCCGATTGTATTTTAACCCCTTTCTCACCCACTTGTAAAATAACTCTGTGTCCTAAAAAAAAAAAAGAGACCTTAGCACGTTCAAGCAAAACCAAACTGCAGCAAAAGGGTAGATTCTTTTTTTACTAGTATGTAGTGAGGGTTTTGACCTTGTTATATTCAAGTCTATTATTGCCAAAACTACTGCCAAGCATATTACCAAACATTTTCTATCCCCAATGCACTTAAAGTTTTTCTGTGCTGATCCAATTATGTTTTTTTCTAGAGGCTTATTTGAATTATTTTTATTTTATACTTGCAAAGCCTGAAATAGATTATTTGCTGAAATGGCTGCCTAATTCTTTGAATAGCCAAATCCCAATTTAAACTTCATCAAATGCTGGTGTGACATACAATATGACATTTAATTTCAAGGAGTTTTTAATGTGTAATTTTTTTTCCTGATAGGTACATGTCAAACTATGTCACTAGCACAAACAAACATGTCACTAGCATACATTTCATTGTTTTGTAGTTTGATGTTGCTTGCTTTATTTTTACTAAATCTTTTCTTACTTAACATTTCTTTATTTAACATTGCAGAAGTGTTTGATAACTACATGCAGCAAGATGCCCATGAATTCCTTAATTATTTATTAAACACAATTGCAGATATTTTGCAAGGTAATTCAATTAAATTAGTTGTAAAGTTTTATTATATTGTCTATTATTCTAATGTACTCATACTAGTTTACATGGATCTTTAACGCTTTTCTTTATTATAGCAGAAAAACAGCAGGGCAACATAAAAGTAAAAAGCACTAATCAAAATGGTGAACCACTGCAAACTTCTAAACCAGAGCCAACATGGGTGCATGATATCTTTCAAGGAACGCTTACGAATGAAACTCGATGTCTAAACTGTGAAACTGTAAGTAATTATTTTAAACTACAGTAAAAGCCCGTTTATCCGGCTCTCGATTAACCGGAAAGCTCAAATATCCGGAAAATTTCAAATTCCGATTTGGCGACGGAATTTAGCGATAAAATTGAATATTTTTCGCCAAAATTGCGATTTCTTGCCAAAAACTTTTCAGATTTTTTTTTCCAAGAAAACATTTCGTTTGGTGACAACATTTGGCGCAAAAAGTGTTTTTGGTTTACATTTTAAAATATCCTACTGGTTTTAGACCATGGGTTGGACGATTTATGTATTTAGATTTTTAGCATTTGAAAGTAACGATTGATTTTTTTCTTAATTAATAAATATATTAATATTTTTTAATCAAAATATTGTAGTCTATTATATATTAATATAAATGCAACATCGTCTATTTGCATATAAGATGCAGCCATTATCTCGTATTTTCCGAAAATCGTATTTGGCGACTTCCGATTAACCGGAAAATTCGATTATCCGGAAGAGTCGATTTCCCTAGCATTCCGGATAAACGGGAGTTTACTGTAGTTTGAATTATGGAGAAATGAATAGTGGGGAATAGGTATTTTTTATCCCCCCCCCCCATTGAGAGTAGGGAAGCTAAATACAGAGAAGTAAATCCATCCTGCATGTTTGACAAAATAGGGGAAACAAAATATTTTTGGGAAAAGAGACTTAGGAGGATTTAAAATATATACTCTAGTTAAAATTTTAGATATACAAGCATGTATTTATCAGAGTTAATATCAAACACTTGGAAATAAAACCTAAATAATGTTAGTTTTTATTTTAGAAAAATTAAATTTGTTTGAAACTATCTTTAAACTTCACATCAAAAACATATCAAAGCCACTTATGTTTCTTCCTTACCCGGAATTTGTTCAAAATGTTCAATTGATAATAAACATCCATTAAGAATATAAAACACACAAAAAAAACTAATTTTAAAAATATTTTATTTTATGAAAATATTTTTTCACTATATTATGCTAATTTAAACACATAGACCCATGTACCAAATTTGAAGTTTGTATCTCTTTTCATTTTCAGCAGTACCTTTAAAATTAAAAAAGTTTTAAATAAGCCACTACTTGCACTTGCACAATTTTCTCGAAAACCTTTTGACGTCTGATAGGTACTGGGAATATGCATACTAAATTCGAAGTATCTATCATCATTTTTAGCAATACCTTTAATACCAAAAAAGTTCTACAGTGGCCCCCCCATGTGTGCATGCCCAATTTTTTCAAAAACCTTATTATGAGGGGAAGGTTTGGTACGGATAAGATTTGTATAATAGATCTAAAGACAGGGTTTTTACTATTTTACAAGAGGCAGTGAAAAGTAGTGGGGTTGCTTATTTTTCTTATTAGGGGTTCACCAACAGTTTAAAGGGATCTCGAATTTTTAATGTATTTAGGATATCTAAGTTTTAATTTGATTATTTTTATTTTAGCAGTAACATAATAATAGTTCAATAGACTTGAATATATTCTGTCAACCTAAAAATAAGGATTTTCAAACAAAGCCGTTTAGATTAATCTCATGATCTACACAAACATTTTGTACATACAATGTTTGCTTTTATCAAACTGTGACAATATTTTCCTTTTTGAGAACTAAGTTTTTACAGTTTCAAAAGGTTTTTGATTGGAGAATGTTCATTTCAAAATTCATACTTGTATAGGCATAGAAAGCTTTAAAAAAATGCGGAATTATTGAAATGCAACTATTTCTTATAATAATTTGGCATTATTAAATTCTTTTAATTAAAAGTATTATAAATCCTAAATGTAGTTTATTTACCATATTATAAACTTAATTATCCTTTTCCGTTATTCATTGGTCATATTATTTTTTGTTTATCAAAATGTTTTTTAAAATATATATGTAAAAGATTCAAGTTGTGCGGAAACAAATACTGAGCAATTATACGTTATTCAATTGTAAATATGTATATATTTTAAATAAATGAATGTATTGAAGATAATATATTTAATAAACTGAAAAAACCAACTGGTAAATTAAAGCAAAAGCCTACTAGTAGTATATTCTATTCTACGCCTGTACAAGTATGAATTTTGAAATGAACATTCTCCATTCAAAAACATTTTGAAACTGTAAAAACTTAGTTCTCTAAAAGGAAAATATTGTCACAGTTTTGATAAAAGCAAACATTGTATGTACAAAATTTTTGCCTAGATCATGAAATTAATCCAAACGGCTTCGTTTGAAAACCTTTATTTTTTGGTTGACAGAATATATTCAAGTCTATTGAACTATAATGTTTTACTAATTTAAATTTTATCTTAATACTATATTTAAATTAAAAACATTTATTTCGATATCTTAAAAAGTATTGCTTTATTAACTAAAATTATTAACTACTATTGCAAAAATATTAAGTTAAACAGTACCATAACCGTGAATAAAGTTATTTTGAAAACAGGTATAAGTAAGAATAGCTAATCATGTGTTAACTGCTGTACACTTTTCTGGGTATCTGATGAACTTATCAGAGTACTAATTGTATACATACTCTTTGGTGGTTTGCTATTAGGATTTATAATCCATTATCCTATTCTGAAAGTTTGTTAAATGCAAAATAAACTTGTCCATTTTATAGAATTTATGATAGTTTACCACATCATTTTCATATTTCTGTTTCAGGTTAGTAGTAAGGATGAAGATTTCTTGGATCTCTCTGTAGATGTCAATCAAAATACTTCGATAACTCACTGCTTGAGGGGCTTCAGTAATACAGAAACTCTGTGTAGTGAACACAAATATTACTGTGAAAATTGTTGCAGCAAGCAAGAAGCTCAGAAACGGTTAGCCTTTAAATATAAATTAATGTTTTCAATAAAATTTTTATTTTGCATACCCGTTTTTTCCGATGTTTTGCTTTAAAAACTAAATAACATATTAGGGTACTGCCATGCTAAAGTGGTGGTTAAGTATAGTGAAATTTTTTAATTTGATTGATTAAAAAATTTTAGCATTTGTTTGCTAGTTGCTAAGTTTTTGAATATTTTTCTCAACATTTTGCTGCCGGTCCCATAAGACTCCTTCAAAAACTTTATGTAAAGTGTTTTTTTTTAAATTGGCAGGTTTGATTATTTATTGGCTTGGCGGCATTTTATTATGTTTTCTAAATATTGTTTGACAATTTTTCGACACAATAACTTTTGAAAGTATGGTTAAAATAATATGTATTTTAAATTTTATCTTTATATTGTAGTACCTTTGTATTGAGTATTAAACAAGTGTTTTATTATATATTGTTTGCTTAGCATGAAAAAATGTTTGGTGCATAAAATATGTTTTAATAAAAATCGAAAATAGGGCGATTAGTTTCAACTGTAGGAGAAGCAGGCTTGCCTTGTAATCTAAGGAAAATAGGCCTTGGTGTGTTCAAGTGTATTATTGGCAAAGCTACTGCCAAGCATATCGGCAAATATTTTTCAACGCTAAAGAACTTGGCATTTTCCCGTTAAGCCAACAATATAAACAATGGCATGAATGTTCAAAGTTAATAAAATAAACTATCTTATCTATTGAAAAGAATCATGTAAATATAGCTAATGTTAAGACATGGATGAGACTTTGTTCCTTGCATGCTTGCTTAGTTGCTTGTCTTAAAGGGTTATTTATGTATGATTACTCTCCATAAAAACTTTCTATTTGTTTTATATCCAATATACTTTTATTGTAGAATGCGAGTTAAGAAGTTACCTATGATTTTGGCTTTACATTTAAAGAGATTCAAGTATATGGAACAGCAGAACAGACATACAAAGCTATCTTACCGTGTAGTTTTTCCCTTGGAGTTGCGATTGTTTAACACAGTAAGTATGTTTTTATACTTGCACGAATACTAAAAACCAATTTATCTGGCTCCTGATAAACCGGAAAGCTGAAATATCGATAAAATTTCAGATTCAGATTTGGCATTAAAATTAAAATGTTTTGCCAAAAGTGTGATTTCTTGCCAAATCTAGTAATAACTTTTCAGCTTTTTTCTAAGAAAAATAATTTTGGTGATAACATTTGATACTAAAATAGTTTTTTCAACCAAGTGTGATTTCACACCAGGTATAGCGTCCCTACTATCCATTTAATATACTATAGTAAGTAAGAATGAGTTACAATAGAATCACAAAGTTTGAGATAATAATCAGAATTCAAGTTTAGCTGGAATAAAATTGGTTTATTATTGTTTTCAGCATTTTTATTTGCTTTCACTATCCGGAATCTAAATGATAACTGGAATTAAATTATTGATTATAATTAACAGGTCCGTTTCAAACCTTATTCTGAATAGATCAAGGAGTAATTTTGTTATCAGTTTTAGTATTTTTGAAATCGGAATACTATCCAGAATTTAATTATTTTAATATGTTGGGTGAATTATAGTTTACCCACTTCAGTTTGAAGACCCGACTACCGCTCCCACCCCTCCTTAAGTGAAGGCTATAATTTCAGCCAAATGATTACTGATGAAAAGAAAATGAATATGTTAAATGGGATTTTAATTATTAAACCCTGATAAAGCAATGAAATACTGCAAAAACCACTTATTTATTAGTGTTATACTGCCAGATTCCCAAATTCTATGGACTTTATCTCATTGTGAACCACTCTCCTCTATAATATATACCTTATGTAAAGCAAATTATTACATAACTATCATAAGTATAAGTAGTAAAACTAAAAAGGAATTTTAAAGTTAAAGTTTTAATGAAATTTTTCTTTACAGTCTGATGATGCTTATAACCCTGATCGCCTTTATGACTTGGTAGCTGTTGTTATTCATTGTGGAAGTGGTCCTAATAGAGGTCATTACATCTCAATTGTTAAAAGTCATGGCTTGTGGTTACTGTTTGATGATGACATTGTCGATGTAAGATAATTTTCTTTCATTATATTTTGACTTTCCCATTTTAAGCTAGGTTCTACACATTGAAAGATTAATGTAATAAAAAGTATATTAATTGTGGTTTTATATTGATAGATTGTATAATTTTAGAAAAACTATGTACTTAAGTCATAATTATTCATTTGGATATTTTTTTACCCACCATAACAAATTTCCCTAAGAAGGACACACTTATTTATTCATATCACTCATTTAAGTAAACTCCATCTACTTCAATGAATAATTAGCTTATCTGCAAGATTTTGCAGTCAGTTAATCTTCATCACAAGTAATCGAACCTTAAGAGCTTTAGCTTTGAGTATGGCTGCAATGAATTGGAATTTCTTTTAAATCTTCATCATGAACTGCTTGTGGTTTTAATTCAAATTCAAATTTTTCTTGCTTAAAATTTGCTACTTTTTAAGATTTCATATTGAATTTTAGGAAAGTAGGTAAACAGAATATATGTATGATGGTAAAGTTAATAAAAGCTATATGGTGGATCATTACCAATCTAAAGGGTAGAACATCTGGGTAAATTTGGCACACATAAAAAAAAATAAATTTTTGAAAATAATCCGATATGTGAGCTACTTTTATCCACTTTTCTTTATACTTCATGAGCAATTTTGTTAGTCTTTTTTTAATGAGTAATTACACATTTTAATAATTAGTGTGTTTAGAGTATAGTCTCAGCGGAGTGGACATTCAAGATCATGCGTAATTACGGTTTTACAGTTGCAGTAATTGTAATTTGAAACAAATAAAAGCAAGGCTTATTATTTAAAAAAAACACATCCTAATTCAAATTATTGTTTAATTCAAAAGTGTGTCCACTTCAGCAACAATCATGTCTAATCTTTTACCAGAGCATCTCCACGGAGGGACAAAATGTGAATTTTTATTTTTAGAACAAAAGGCTTAGCTAATGAACACCGAGTTCAGTGTGAAAATCGACCACATAAGTGAAAATTTGCAAGAGCAATAAAAAGTTTTAAAAGTAGTTAAATAGTTAATTCAACCACAGAGTGGGTAAGTGATATAGCCAAATGAAGATATCACAGACACATTTTTTTACAGGAACACTGAAATAATCAGTTATCTACAATTAAATCATAAGCAAACAATGGCTCCTTATCTTCCTTTAAAGTTAGTCTGATTACTAATGGAGCAATTTAATTTTATTTTAGAGCATTAACAACTGATATCTACGGAGTGGACACACACATTTTATGAGGAACAATTAAAAAAGTCAATTAAACAAACAAAATAAATTTTTCTGCTTTCACTTCTAATTTTTAAATTGCCATTAATATAGTTTTTTTCGAACCGAAATACTACAAATAATTATTAAAGCACTTGAAAGCTTATGAAATCTTCTGGACAGTTCAGAGTGGAATTTTTGGATAGAATTTTGAAAAGATTATATTACCATGCATTGAATGACTTAGATGTAAAATAAAATTTTGGAAATATAATTTAAAGTCACTGACCTATGAGGAAATGGTTTCTACCCCTTGTTTTGGCACTGACCCATATGCCACTGTGAGAAAATAAAATGAAATTATACGAGGGTCTTAACTTCTTATAAATGCAATAATTTTTATTTTAAATTTTAATTAATCATATTAGTTTTGATTAGTTAAATAGCTGCTATACACTTAGTACAATTTTACTTGATTCTACAATTTTTTACTTGATTCTACAATCTAGTACAATTTTTCTTACTAGAAAATCGACGCCTCAGCCATTGAAGACTTTTATGGACTAACTTCTGATACACAAAAGACATCAGAGTCTGGATATATTCTGTTTTACCAGTCAAAAGAATGAAAAAGCTTGGAAAATTAACTGATACCCTCAGTTATCCACATGTTCATATATTAAAACTATGTTGATGAATTCTTAGAACATTTGTACAATGTTGCTTGCTCTAATAATTATGTCCAGTTTGATGATTTATGATGAGCTAGATGCTTTCTTAACATTTTTATTTTCCATAAATGAACTAATGCCATATGCTATTCTTAGAATATTGCCAACTATTGCAATATTAACATAGATTATCATTAAGTATTTATTTAACTTTCATTTGTGTTTGCATGCCTCTAGGTTTAGTTTCTAGAAGATACTAGTCTTCATATTCTTACGTAACATGGGAAGTGTTTTGGTATGAATTATTAGTTTTTGTTAATATGTCTTCCAAAACTTAATTTTTAGATGAACATCCCTCATTAACAATAGGTGAGTATAAAAATTCTTTTGAAATATCGGCAATCAGGTTTTGCATACAGTAATAGCCCGTTTATCTGGTTCCCAATTTACTGGAAAGCTCAAATATTCAGAAAATTGCCTGGAAAAACACCTGGATCTCTAGCTTATCCAGTCAATGATTATATATTTTTATTATTAGTTCAATTTTAAGTGGTGATCATTATTAACGTTTGGTAAAAGTTTCATTTAAAAAAAATTGTTTAGAATACTATCAGTATTTCCATCAAGTTAATACTTTAAACCTATTTTGCTTATCCGAATATTATAAGATTTTATACGGAAAGTTGGGATGTTTTAACACAAATAATTAAACATTGATTGGCTGACTTTTCAAATTCGTGGAGATCGGAATCCAAGCTTTCATAACAAGTCGTTGGCGCCTGATCATGGTTCTAACTTTGGCGATGACGATCTTGATTCCAAGTTTTCCTAAATAGTTTATATTGATTCACTACTCTGATACTTTAAAGTTCATTAGTTCTTAGTTTTCTAACATAATTTAAACCAGGTTATTGAAGAAGTACGCACATCAAAATAATGCTAAAAAAATACAAATGATTTAATCCTAAGCAAATGCAAATCTTAAGTTCGAACCTTTTAACTGTATTTATAATTATAACGGGAAATCAGCTTCGTTCTCAAAGAATATTTCATGCCCCTTCCCTCTCATTGTACTAATACTTTATTAGATAAGCATCTTTGTAATGAAAATACAACATAAGTTATGCAGAAGTTAAAAGTTACTGGGCTTTGATAAAAATGCAAACCAAAATTTGCAAACATACATTCTGATTTTTTGCGAACATGCTATCTGTTTCGGCTTGTGGCAATGGTAGTTTAAGATTAAAATAATGATGGATATCTTAAAAAGTCTACTTTAACAATATTAAAAGAAAATATATAATTATCTGATTTACATAATGAACCTTTTTCAAAGTTAACAATATTTTTGGATTTTCAGAAAATCATAATGGTAAACAACCCTTATTAAAAGTATGTTATTTTTATAATTTAATTTTGTAATGAAATATTTTCTAGATTCTGTTTACTTTTTTAAATATACAAAATAAGCTATTGAGGTTAGACGATTTAGAAGTTTAGCATTTGAAAGCAAAGATCGAATTTTTTTTAAAATTGGTAACTATGAATATATTTTTAATCGTACAAAAATTGTAGCACCTGTATTATATATTTTATTATTCTTATGAATGAAACACTGTTCATTTGCATTATACAAGATATAAGATGCAGACATGTTTTCCTTAATTATAGTTCTGTTAAAAATTGGCATTTTTCGGTAAATCAAATATATTTTATATAGTTGATGCATTTGTGTACTTATGTTTACCGGTGTAAATCTGTATCTGATATGAATATATATATAAAACTATATATGTATAGATAATTAAGAAATGTCTTTTGTATACTGTTGTAGAATAAAATTTTTATTGTAAATACTTACAGTATATATACTGATTTCAATTTTCAAAGGTTATTTGCCTTAAAGTATTGTATGCGTTGTAAGAATAGAATTATTATGAACTTTTAAAAAGAAAATATTTTTAAAATTGGCATTAACACTTTGTTTTAAAATATTCTTGAAAATGTTTAAATACTGTAATGTATTATTTTCAAAGAAATCTAATGTGAAAATTATAATGAATTGGTACATGAAAAAAAAAAACTTTGAAAAAAGTCATTTGTTTTATTAAGAAAAGGAATTAGTTGCTTTTTTAAGCCATGCATATTGTATTTACGAAGTCACATAATTGTAACAAAATCGAAAAATTTGTATTATATTGTTATTTATTAAAAGATATACATAAATCAGAATTTGTTGTTTGTTATTTTTGTTATGTACAGTCTTACTTAGATGGATTATTAGGGGAAAAATAGTTTCATGGTAGATTAATTTTAATTAATAGTGTTAAAGGATGGCAAGTTGATTTGATAAAAAAAAATCTAACAACAATTAGAATAACTATCTTTTATATTTCTTTGTTTGTTTAGTAGATAAAATGTAACAGTTTATTCTGTTTCAGATGGAGAGATGTACATAAAACTACGAGCAAGCATTTGTTTTCTTTCTCGAACCTGCTTTGCATGCTCTTCTTTAGCTTTCAATTTTTCTTGTACTTCATTAAGATGCTTTTCTCTAAATAGTAATGGTAAATATAATAAGCTTATTATAATGAAAATTTATTAATTTTAATAATAGTGGTTTTTAAAAGGTTTCCATTTTATTTATACAGAACTTCAAATTAAATAGTAATTATTAAGAAATACCATCTACTAAATTACATTTGCTTTTTTAAATGTTTTATTTATGTTTTTGATTTTTTATTGTAGCAAGCCAAAATTTATACCCAATATAATAAATATGAATAAAATATTTTTCCTCAAATTAATATATTATCTTAAATGCTGAAATAAAGGCCACCATAAAATCCCACTCTCCATTTTTGAGGTTAGTGCATATTTAATCTCGTTGGCTAAGTCAGAATGGAATATTGTTTTTCTTTTGAGGATCATGAATAAAATATACAAACAAGGAACAGTTGGGATCAGGTATTTTTTTAAGGCAAGAGTATTCATAAAAGGGACTTCTTGTAGATGTTGTAAATTTAATTTTTATTTATCGAAATTGGGATTATTGATCTAGTCAGTCAAATCGCATTAGTCTTAGTCTAATTTTATTTTCTGACATTAGCACATTTGGATGTGTGCAAGACCACTTTTGGCCCACAGTTTAGAACAGTTTTCTTTGTCCGTCGGAAGGGTGGTTCTTGCGTGACATCAATTAAAAAAAAAATCAGTGATAAAAATGAAAAAAATATAAATATCTTTATTTAGACATGCAGATATCAAAATTTGCTGAACATGTTTTAATCTTTAGTAAATCCTGTGGATTTTTTGGCCTGTGACTGCCTTTTGTTATGTAACAGACAAAATTATAACATATTGCAATTATCCCAACTCTGGCGTAATTAAAGTGAATTTCTTATTCAAATGCCCAAAGGAAACAAGTTTAAAAAAGCGGCTTTTTCTAAAAGGAATAGTTTTAAAGAAATAAAAAAGTAATTTTCAATTAACTAAAAAATTATGTTGATTGTTTTACTTGCCTACTTTGTGTGGAAGCATGTAATTTCATTTCTAATTTTTGTTTATTCTTTTCTGTTTGCTGTTGGGCAAATGCTTGAATTTCTTGAAAGTCTTTTGCTGCCATTTTGTTAAGTCTTTCTTCTATTTTCTTCTGAAATATATATTTGACACATTGAGTTATTATTCTTAAAATAGTTATATTTTATATAAATGGCAGTAATTTTATAGTTTCAGCAAATTTTTAAATGCTGTAACTGTTTCATATACCTGTTTGTGAGGAACTAAACTGCAATATATTATTAGTAACATGTATATATATTTACCATGCAGTTTATGCACTGCCGTCATTATAGTGTAGCGACCAGTCCAGAAAAGCAAACAATATTTTTAGCAACATTGAAGTTTAAATATTTGCCAATCATTACTTTAAAGAATTCTGGGAAAATTAGTGATTATACGCTATAGTTATTTATAAATTTATATTTCTATTATGTTAGTTATTTATTTATTGTTCTGTGCTTTTAAAATAGTGAATTAATTTTTTTTAGGGTGTCATATTTTAGTATGTTATTTTTTAGTCTGGAAAATGCAGCGCAACTGGTTACTAGATATTTTACACATTTCAAAGAACAAAAAAGAAAATAGGGAAATTTAATCAATGCACAGAAGCTTATAAAAAAACAATTTTGATTACTGATTACTTAAAAGCACCTTTTTTTAAACAAAGTTTCTTTTTACAAAGGGGAATGAACGCAGGTCTCCAAATTGGTTCCAATATTTTGTTGTAAAAGTATTTATTAAAAATTTAAAAATATTGGAACCAATTTGGAAAAAGAGGGATTATAGAGTTCTGTAAGTCAGCTACATTTATAATAATAATGAAAAAAACATTTGTTAAAATATTCAATTCAGCCGGAGAAATGTGGCTTAGAAATTTATTTTTTCCATTGGATTAACACAGCACTTAAGTTTGGAGACCCGCGCCCATGACTGCTGAAAAAGATTGCATGAGAATATTATACTATCTCTAATTCTATGTGCCTAGAGAAGAGAATTTTATGTGCCCAATTTTTAAATGTGGAAAGTAGATAATTATTTGATTTGTAAAAAATACTTTTAGTGTAAATGTTGTACTCTAGTTGCAAACGTCGGATAACTTTCCCACTAAAACTTCCCTTTCTGTTTTTAGGTAATACATGGAATTTTATTTATTTAGTTGAAGCTTTAATTGGCAAAGGAATGTTTGAAAGTGTTTGTAATCAACTTTCGTATATGCTTTAAAATATTAATACCTTGTACATTCGGAAATATATGTTGTTATACTTATAGTTTTAACATTTTATGTTAATTAATTATAATTGATTAAATTTTTTCAAATTTAATTTAAAATTGTGTTTATTATTGTAAAAATATAACTAGTTATTAAAAATATTAAAATATCTTTAAATATCAATGCAACATTTTTGAAAAAATTTACGGGCAATCAGTGAGGTAGACTTTTGTTAAATGTAAATTTCAAGTTATGTGTATTATTTTAACCTTCAGGATTGCTAAAAGCTTTGTTTGCATTCCTAGACTTTCTGATCGCTTCCAATAGGGTCAAAGATATAAACCGCATGGGAAAACTATGCACCTTAACTAAAAAATCGATCTAATTTTATGTGAAATTCTCGATAGTTTGTATTGTTAAGAAATAATGCTTAAGAAAATTTCATTTTAGGATAGTTTTTATATTAGTGTACTGTTTATTGTTTCCACACTGACATACCTTTCTACGTTCTTCAGCTTGAATTAATTTTTTCTGTATTTCTTCGTGTGTAAGCTCAACTTTTTTATGTTTTCGTATATTCATTGGAGGTAATTTGCGCACTAGAGTTTCATTTGTTGTTGAATTTTGGGTTGACACCAATTCAAACCTAAAATTTGAATATATTTTAACAACTTTATAGAACAACCATGCTAGGCATTTATAAAAAAAATTATATATCAAAGCCAAAATTGTGTGTTTAGATGTCATATCACTTCTAAATTGGTTTTCCTGATTAAGCTTAAATACTTTTTAAAACCCAGGATTTTCTACTGCTCATGAGATTCAGCCAGCTTACTGTGTTGTTGTTTTTATTAAACTTTATTATATTTTTTTAAAACCTGTGCCTCAAGTGTAATTAACATACATTTTGATAATCATTTATAGTGTCCAATTGCTCTGATATCCTTGATTCTGACTTCCTGAACAAACCCAATTAAGTTTTTAGATTGATTGGTTTCCAAAATCGAAAAAACAAGTTGTGTATCAAACTTTTGTTCCACTCGTTCAGAGCAACCACACATTAGTATGTATACTACGCTTATAGTTATAAGTATTTAGCATAGTGGTTGCTGGTTAGTTTTTGGGAAGGTGAAAAATTGTAATTTTTGACTATCTCTTTAAAAGATTTATTTATCTAAAGCTAATCTAATAAGCACTATAACGAGAGCTAGTGCGAAAATCTGAAGTTAATATATATATCATTATATTCAGGGTTAAAATGTATATATTAATATTATTGAAGAAATTCTATAACTTAAACTCTTTTTCATAATAATGTTAGCAGAAGATGCCAACCCTGCCTTTGGCCTATTGTTGGTTGTCAATTTTTGTACTATTTTGAGAGGGTTAACTTGATGCCATTCTAACCTGATTCCTCCAACAGCTTTTGCAGGAGGTCGGACAATAAGTCCTTCTTCCCTCAGAAGTTCTAAAATTGCTTGTTGTTCTTTGAAATCTCGGTCTCTGGCACTAAGTCTTGTTGGGCAAGCTTTTCCTTCCACTATAAGTTCTAC
The DNA here is from genome assembly GCA_019343175.1 of Oedothorax gibbosus. Lineage (NCBI taxonomy): Eukaryota > Metazoa > Arthropoda > Arachnida > Araneae > Linyphiidae > Oedothorax > Oedothorax gibbosus. Next base: position 8,895 of record JAFNEN010000683.1, on the reverse strand, counting down.
AAAATGATAAAAGATTATAATGGTTAACCATCAGAAACTTGCACTATCTAAAACAATGCAGAAATTGCATATGTCTCAGATTAAAATGTACCAATCTTTTTAGTCCATTAATGACGACTTTGTGAATGCCATTAACATCTCCATTTCCAAATAAAAACAACCTCAAGTTTTTGAAATTTGTTTTTCCATGCAACTTAACTTGTCATACACAAATTGTTCTGGACTGTGGTCTTCATTTGTCTTATTTATTAAGGTAAGCATAAGCAGAAAGCTCATTTTTGCATGACAAATTTTCTTGCCAATCGTTGAAAATGGACAAGAGCCTATGTATTAAAATTATGTTGCATTAAACTTTTGAGATTTGGAATTGCTAAAAAATATTTGAAAATTCCATTAAAATTGCATTTTTTAAAAAAAGTTATCAAGATGATCCCTACATATTACCAATGGTGTTATTTTAAGCTTTTTGAAATAACTTATACATTCGATACAAAAAATTATTTCATCAACACAAATATTTATTCATTAGCTATGGTAAAATATGCTTAAATATTAGATATTTCTTACCAACCTAAATTCTCTTTGGGTACAAATTGACTGTCTACTTCTCGAACTTTGCCAGGATCAGAATTTTCTGTAATCACATGGGAGTAACCTTCATCAAGTTCATAGACTCCTGAGTCCCAACTCCCGCAGCTTGATTTCGAAGACAATTGTGATGTATTGCTTTTCATAGACGCCTGTAATTAGAAAAAATACTCTTAGCCCAGTTAACTTTAAGAGGGATTGTCAGTCCCATAGAGCTAATGCATTAGTTTTGAAATTACAACTTCCGCAGAAGTATTGCTTTGCCATGTTAGCCCTTTTCCCCCAGGTATGGGAATACACGTAACATCGAAATGAAACAATTTTGAAACGAAAATGTTATCTATTTATTTAATTATATATTTTTGAAGTTTTAAAATGCCAAAAATATACAGCAGATGGCGACACTATTTTAAAACTTTATTAATAATTAAATTATCGGATGTCATTTTCTTTTCAATTTTGTTTTAAACTGAAGTTATGATGATTCCATACCTGGTGAAAATGGGATAACACGGCAAAGCAATTCTTTGGCTAAAGTTGTGATTTCAAAACTACTGAATTAGCTTTATGGGACTGACAGTCCCTCTTAATTTATAACGCCAGAATATTCTATCCCTTGATTGCCTATGCACCTTAATGTTATTATACCTTGTTTATAATGACAATTTGTAATTAACTCCTCGGTTATGATATCCAAAATGCCTTCTTAAATTTTTAAAAAAAAGAGGCTTTCACTTTTTACACATTATTTTGATTAAACTACTAATAATATCACTTAGGGTTACATTTGTTTTACATATCTTTACATTTCTTTACATATCTTTCGTTGTTATTACAATTTTCATACCTGAAGAAAAATGCATAAATTTTTCTTGACAGGTATTGTGATTTCAAAAATAATGCATTGTCGATGGGACAGACCACACCTCTTCTGAACTTATAAGGTCTGAGAAGCTCTCCGTGAGGTCATGCTATCTGTCCTGTTGAGAATGTGGGTTGTTCGAAGAAGAACAAGAAACCTGGTTTCGGTATCCGAACAGTATAAGGCTCGAACGTGTTTCTTCTTTGGAACACGTGTATTCTACGTGTATTCCCATACCTGGCGGAAAAGGGCTAACATGGCAAAGCAATACTTCTGCGGAAGTTGTGATTCCAAAACTAATGCATTAGCTCTAATTATGCATTAGCTCTATGGGACTAACAATCCCTCTTAAATTCTTTATTAGTTTGCTTACCTGCAAATAGTCTTCAGTTTGGGAATCAACATCTTCCTCCAAGTAGTAGTTTTTTTCAGCAGACGTGTTGCGCTTGGGTGCTGAACTGATGGATTTCATGTTGTCTTCTAGTATTGGCGACTGATTGCGTTGTCCCACAATTATACAATTTGAAGATTGGCTGGGAGTGCAACCCATTTTTTTTCATAGGAACAAGTCTAGATCTGTAATCTAAACGATAATATAATTTGAAATTTGTAATATGCAATAAGGTATTTGACAATTTTTTTTATCATCGTAAATTGAGCGTCTGTACAAAAGTATGCATCTTGCTTATATTGACTCTACACAGTCAATACAAGCCTCACAATTTAGAACCCTGGCAAAGTGACGAGGTCGACACCTGAGCGGGCACCCAACGGAACTTCGAGCGACATCGTTTCGCTAACGCCGTCGGGACTTTGGACTCCACAAATTTAACAAGCACGTTTATCCCAGTAGTATACTTGGGTATTTTAGTTGGATTTTGGCTGTATATGGATTTTGGCTATATATTTCCGTCTATAGGAAAATTATAAGATATTAATTTTAATGGCAACAAATTTATGTAATACCACTTTTAACAGTGACACTTTTTTTTTTTTTGAAAAATTCCGACATAGACTGGACTGCGGGTACATTTTTTTGATAAACTATCAAAATTTCCTTGGAAAAAAAAACAATTATATACCATACTAGAACATTTATTTGTTATGTTAAAGTTCAACGTTCTCAAAAATATGAAATGTTTTTTCAAAGAAATCTAGTCTTTAAATTTGTACACAAAAAGCGACCCGTTTTCCAACATTATAAAGCCTCCCAACATTATAAATATATATATGTATTTGTTTGAACTTTAACATAACAAATAAATGTTATAGTATGGTATGTAATTGTTTTTTTTCAAGGAAAGTTTGATAGTTTATCCGAAAAATGTACCCAAGCCGTCAGAATTTTTCAAAAAAGTGTCACTGTAAAAAGTATTAATACATAAATTTATTGCCATTAAAATTAATATATTTTATAATTTCTATTAGATGAAAATGTGATTAGCAACATATAAAAAAAATTAAACTCCTATGTCTAAAATAAATTTATTTCGCGAAGCTTTATTTTCGGGCTTCTATTTCGTCGTTTTCAGCTATCGCTCACTTCCCGGTTCCCTTAAAATAACTTTGAAAGTATAATTTAATACTGTTATTATCAGTTTAATATGATGTCATAACATGTTTTTGTTTATTACAATGAGTTTGCTGATATTGTTTATTATTTTTTTATTAAGAAAGTGGCACATGTTTAATTAAAAAAAACTAACATAACTTTTAATTTAAATTTCGGATATTTGATATGATGAAAAAAAAAAGGTTTTTGCACTATATTATACTATATAAAAAACTACTATATTAAAACTACTATATTATAACTATATAAAAAAACTTTATTGTAAATAAATTCTGTAATATTTACTTTTGTACATGTTCATTTTGTAAATTTTATTTGATGTGGTTTACCAAATTCACTGACAGGCAAATTTAAGTATGAAATCAGCAAAAATTCTGTAGAAAAATTTAGACAAATACAGTTATTGTTAGAAATTCAGGAATTTTCCTTTATTAAAAATGAGCATTCTTCTGCATTTATTATTTCATTTGATGTTTTAAAAACTTCACAAAAAAAAATAAAGGAAATATGCTGTTTTTTAGTTCTCCAAATTCAGGCATTTTTCCTGCATTTAAAATGATTTTCCTGCATAAAAATCCGCATGCTTCCTGCAGTTTTCTGAAATGCAGGAAATATGCTGATTTTTAATGAAGGAAACATGCCTGAATTCGGAACAAAAAGAACTTCATTTTTCCTTCAAGTTTTTATGCTGATTTTTTTTTCTGGGTGACTGCCACCGGGACAATAATATAGGTATGTTCCGATTTTGCTGTGGTGTCGGGCTTAAAGTGACGTATAAATGCAAAATTTTTCAAAAAATTGGTAAGGGAAGTGTAGTCCTATCATTGCGAGAAGAGACTTGGCGTTGTTCGAGTTCATTTCAAAATAGAGGTATTGAAAAAATACACTTTACTTAAAAAATGCGGCAACCCATAATCTCGTGGAACTCTCGCCAAATTAGAAACTTCTAAAAATAGGCTGGTTTGTTGATCAATGTCGCACTAGAACTACAAAATGGGCTATTCTTTTAAAGAAAAGTGTAGAAAGTTTCATGCCGCATCGGTTCTGGCCAAACCTTTAAAGTTTCCCCCGAGTGAGCAAAACACGTCTTCAAGAGATATTTGAAGGTGATAGCTGTTTGAATGTTGTTCGAAATTGCAAATCATTTTAAAACATTTGAATTTCAAAATCTTTTTACGCATTCCTGCTAGATGTCGCTCTTTTATTACTACAGTACGTTTGATGCATATCTAGAAATGTTTTTTTTAATAACGGCGTATATTATCAGGAGTGATAGTGACTCCACATATTTAATCAGCACTTATGATTCCTTGGGGGCAGAGTACTCTAAGATTCAACGGCTTTTTATTACCAGCAGTCAGCACAACGAAACAATACTCTCGACGAAAGTCATCCTTCAATACGAACGCCTTAACCATTTGGACACGTCAGAACCTTAAAGAAGCTGTGACATAATAAACTCGGGAGAAGATTAGTGTGAATTGTAGTGTTAGTTTGAAGAACAAACAAGTCCAGATACTACCAACCTAGTTCAATAACGTTGTATCAGTGCATTTCTTGCTCTAGTACGACAATTGTTTTAACAACCACCGTCGTACTTAGTTTTGTCGTAAAACGGCTTTGGTGTAGGGGGAAGGTGCTGAATATCACAAATTGCAACCGTTTATAGGTTTAGTTTAGTTTGTATTATCGTCGCACTACCGGTTTATAGGAGTTTTCACTTCCTTTTACCTAAAATCGTATCGTAGAATAGGGTATTTGATTAAAATTTTTTATTGGCTTAAAATATTATGATGCCAAAAATATTAGGACCCGTATTTTTTCTTTTTTTCAAATACCCAATAAAAAGGGAGAAAAATGAATTTTAAAATTATGACGAAAAATTACGCCCGAAAACGGTTTGTGGCTGTCACGTGGTATCTATGACGTCACTAGTAACTATAAACAAACTTTGAAACTGTAAACACCATTTTGGAATCTACTTTAAGCAAATTTGAACTACCGCTTCTGTAAAACCTTCTTCCATTATCTATATAATTCTTATTTTAATCGTAAATTAGATTAAATCCAGTTTAATTGCAAGCAAAAAAACATCACACCGGTCGTCTCTTGATGGGAGGACTATAATTTATTTGTTGGTGTTATATACAGTAGAACTCCAATTATCCGAAGTAATTGTTACTTTACCACATCCGGGTAATCAGAAATTCGGATAATTGAAGTTACTCGGAAAATATGGGTATATTCAATCAATACTTAAGTATTGCTGGGCTGTGAGATCATGTAGTTCTAGTTTGGGTTGTCATCAACCCAATCAAAACCAAAGTGTAAGGTTCTGTTTTGGCAGTTTAAGTTATAGCTTTTTATAATAGTTTTTTATTCAACTTAAGTTAGAATCTTGGTTTCACAAAGGAAAATATGCGACATATAAACTTATATACTCAGCTATTTGTTACTCTTCATGTCTGTTGGGGATGTCATGCCTAGTAATTTGTTTTGGTAAATCCAAAAATATTACTAGGCATGACATATAAGGCTTAGTTTAGTTTGAATTATCGTCTCACTAGAGCTACACGAGGGCTATTGGTGACGGGCGTCATACCCCATAGAACCACACTCAAGTGACGAACCTATAAAGCAATAGGTTAACTTTTTATGCAATATTTCGTACTATATAGAATTGTTAAGCGATGCTACTAATAGGCTAATTTAACTTTTGATTTGTTGATTGACTGGGTTTAAAATCATGGTTTCACTGGAGTTTGTAAGGGAAATCACGATGACCGTTTGGAATTCTAAGTTAGTATTAATCACAGGATGAGAACACAAACAAAGGAGTTACCGCCGTATTCACAAGTTCGAGTCAAGTAGCGAGATATCCCCAGAACACGAATCCTGCGAGGAAGGGACAACTTGAGGGTTATTTCAAATTCGTATTCACAACCGCGAGATTTATCTGGGTTTCACCTTTCGGGTTTCTTCCTCAGGTTTCAATCAGATTTTGTAACAGGACATATCATTGGTCAAGCGGAATCACGTGACGTTGTTTACTGATAGAGATATTTCTCACTTGTTCTATTTGCATCGTGAGACAGATCGCAATCGCCTCTGGGGAGTCGGATGGTTCTATCTCGCCCATGTTAATTTTACTAACTTTAGGAACATTTTTCTCAGGAACTTGAATTGTTTTTATAGTTTGTTCCTTACATATAGCTCTTTAATTTAAACTGAAGATATTTCACAGTATAAAAAAATACTTTCACAGTGAGTTTTTTAAAAATATGTATTGCAGAGATATTTAAAATTGAGCAGAGATATTTTAAAATTCCTCAGTTTTTATCAAATAGCTATTAATAGGGAAGAAATAATAAAACAAAACACGCTGATATATTTTATAGTTCCTGAGAAAAAAATTTCCTAAGTGTTGAAAAACCTTATATTTCAGGAAACGCAAAAGAAAATTAAGGTATTGGTAAGAACTGATGTACATAGTTTCTGAAAAAATGCTTATAAAAATAAAACTACTAAACAGAAATCGATAATCTTGGTCTTAAATTAAAGCTATACATATGCAGATTAAAAGTAAAAGAAACACAGAAAATCGAAATTTTTGACCCAAACACCCATCCGACTCCCCTTTAAAAAATGGCTGAAGCGAAGAAAATAAATTTTATGCCAGATGACTAAGTTTTAATAACTTTAATTTAAAAATATAAAGAAATATTGGAAAATAAGAAAACTAATGCCTTTGAAATTATCATTATGTATATGTATAAATCTTTAACCAAGAATATTAACCTGCTAATTATATTTTACAGTGGCAAATACTAGTATGGTTATAATATTCCTCTGTTATTTGTATTTTATTATTAAGTTTGTAACATTTTTGTGCATAACTACCGCAGCACACAACTTTTAAAACAGATTTAGTCAATTTAAAGATACGTTTTTAAATGGATTGTACAATAAAAATTATCATCGCATATCTCACGTAAGTCTCTAGGTAGAAATTTATTATCAATCTAAATCTCATGTTGAAAATATATTTATCTTTCTAATATGCTGTACTTCTACAATGAACTATCTTATAAAGATTAATTAAAATGGATTAGAACTAAATAATTATAATCACTAGTTTGAAAGAAGAACCTGATAAGCTATGTTTGTTTTGATTTTGAACATTTCTCAGAGATATCCCTCTGAAAACCCACCGATATTGGTGGGATAACCCGTAAAGCAGATTCGGCTCCTTATCTCCTCCCTTTTGGCATAACTCGCACTTGTGAATAAGGAATTTGACGAAACCTAACGATCTATCCCCCAGACGGGGGAACCCTGCGGGTGACCCGAACTTGTGAATACGGCCGTTACCTTTTAACAGACTAAATGGTGTGTCTACTTGAAGGCAGTTTGATTATATTTTTAAGTCCGTGCGAAGAACGGTCATTAATTTGTTAGTACTTTAACATTTCTGTGGCGTAATGCGAGTGTGACGGTCGATTACGACCACTACCTTAACTTAGTCTAACACTGTTACAATAAAATAAGAATGGTCTAACTTATTTACCTATAATGTTTATCCTTCTCAAACCAAAGATCCCTTGATAACTTATCCATTCTTGCCACAACACCTACCCGAAAACACCTTTTCCACATCTGAGTCCGATGGTCCGCGTGTGCATGGTAAGCGAGGTTTGATTAAATAGCCCTCATTGTCGGCCTTCCAGACGCATGTGTTATCTGGGAATCGATAGCTGTCCATTCAAGGAATGTTTACTGGTGGCCTAGAACGCGTTGGTATTCGTCAACTGCTCATGGCTGTGGTCAGGAACTATGTGTTAAATTCTTTTTTCCCTCTCCAATCATGATTTAGGTCTCTTTACAAGAATGATCATATTTCTCTTATGTTGCATGTACCCCCTCCTCCCCAAATAAAAGCGCACTGTACCGGGTGCGAGTTCGATTCCCGCCTTCGTCCTGGGTGTAATTTCTCTCTCTGTGTCAATAAAAATTCAACCTGTGTCTCTCTTTCTTGACGAAGGTTGGGTAGGGTTGGTACATATATATTCCGGCTTGTGTGCTTGATCAGAGACCCGCTTATAAGCCTTCGTCAAGTAAGACAGACACAAAACACACACACAAATAGCAGCTAACTCGCTCTCAATAGAGGGCAGCACTACCGCTCGTAGGTGGATCCATCTAATTTTTAGAGACAGAGGTCAACTAGAGGATCCCCAGAATTGACTTGTCACCCCCAGAGTTATTGATTTGGTATGGGAACTTGAAGGACTTTGTGATCACGACGGAATTTAACGTGCACCAGTCACCATTAGCGTACACGGGCGTCTTCAGAGGCCAGGGCTCGAACTCGTAACCTTAAGGATACCAGTCCAAGACCTTACCAATTAGTCTATCCCGAGTTAATCGGTAAAAACGGTTTACGATTGCTCAATGATTGCTTATCGATTGCTCAATGCATTGTTGGGCTGTGAGACCATGTAGTTCTAGTTTCGGTCGTCATCAACCCAACCAAAATCAAAATGTAAGACGCAAGATGCTGTTATAGAATTTTGTAATGGTTTTTTTTATTCAACTTGTATTAGAATCTTGGTTTCACAAAAGAAAATATGCAACGCATAAACTTTTATACTCGGCCCATTTGTTATACTGTTCGTTTCTGTTGGATGTCATGCCTAGTAATTTTTTTAGTCGTTCTAAAAAAATTACTAGGCATGGCATCCAACAACGACAAACAGTAACAGATGACCCGGGTGGAATTTTTAGGCGACATTCGGATAATCAGCAACGCTTCTGATAGTTTTAGTTCTACTTTATCTTGAAAGTTAGAAAGCGTAATATTTATATCAATATC